>LPNX010513013.1:214635-372489 GCA_001517045.1 Pseudotsuga menziesii | reverse complement strand
GCACTTGAGTTATTATACACTAATTAAGGTGTAGGCTCGAGTAGTAATTATTAGGTTGAGTGCACTTCAAGTCAACAGAAGAATATAAATAGAGAGTGACAGTCTCTCTATTTATCAATTGTGACTTAGCTCTCTTGCTCTCTCAAGTGTGGCGCACTTTTGGAGAAGGAAATATTTGGCTTGACAGAAGACAGAAGGCTGCTATTGTGTTGGGAGGTCATCTTACTGTTTTGGGATCACATCTTGTGGTGATACTATCTTAGAGGAAGTTGAGGGGTTTTCTCCATTTATGGTTTCCCCTCCTAAAATATTTGTGTCTCTTGTCCCTTGTGATGTGCTTATGTGATTGTTGTGCTTGTTATTCTCTCAGTGAAAAGATCTTATCATAATGCTAGCTTAAATGATGAAAAACTAACATTGACAAGCTTGATAAATACTATAAGGCTTAACATTTTCATTTGCAAACTTAGTAGTTTATAAATAAATACTCAAAGGCATAACTAGAATCAAGCTAGCAAGAAGGGTATCTTATCACAAATAAATTGTATGAATTTCTTTTGTAAAACAAAATATTAAAGTGCCAAAACCTTTGATAGGGATATAATTGTTTATTGAATGAATAGCTTATTTGCATAAATGATGGGTTGTAGAATAGACCGCGCCCTTGATGAGTTTATGGCCTAACCTTTGATCTAAAGTTCTTTTTGTTTAACAATACAGCGTGGAAGCTCGGTTGACTTCAAGATTATCGAAACTTGTAGAACCTTCAACCACCATATGATTGGAATAAAAAAAATCATTTCGTTGATTGTATGCCGGAACTATATAGGTTACCCACTGCATGCAAATAATTTGATTGTGTACATGGACTCATCGTAGCCAAGCGTTGTGAAGTTAAAAGGCACTTGCAAACCCTAGACTTGTTATTCCGTCCATCGTTTTCGGCCTCCGGCCGCTCTGCTACTGTGTTTTTTACCACCCTATCACTTTGCAACTAGTTTATTGATAGTCTCCCCACTTGCTTCTTATCTCTTGCACCTTGAAAGCTTGCCCTGAACACTCGATAGAGAAGAGCTTGTTGCAGCTGCAACAATTTCCCAAAATTCTAAAAATTTCTGGGACCCTCCTTTGTTTTGAATTAGTTTGTTTTCCTTCCCTACTTTGATGCATTTTTTTCTCAGAATGTTTAATGCCCGAGTTGCTCTATTTGCTTCCTTGGAATTCCTTCGAAACTAGCTAGATTTATGCTATTAAACGTACTTCAAGCTTGTTGAAATTGGAAGTTGTTTTGCTGGAGTTTTCCACCGTTGCGGCTGTTTTGAAGATTGTCACCCCCGATTGCAGAACCTTCCGACTGCCGATTCCTTTTATTTACGATGGAAGTTTTCTGATTGGGCATCGGACGCTCTTTCGATCTTTTATCCCACCGTTGCGGATGTGCTTTTGATGTCAACTTCCGGTTTTCTCCTGACTTACGCATTTTTTCGACTGATTTCAAGTTTTAAATCGGAACCATTGACCATGTTTTCTTCCATCATTCCAAAAGGTTGTGAGCTTTCTTTCGCCGACTTGAGATCCTCCTGACGTCCGACACATGTAACAAAAATCGGAAGCTTTCAGGTTCTTTGCTGCCGCCGTTGCGGATGGTTTCGAGCTTTCACCTCCCGATTGGAGAACCATCCAACGGCCGATCGGCCGATTTTTTCCCGCCATACGTATGCACCCGGCATGATAAACGTTGTGCCCATCCGTCGTTACAGAGGATGGATCACTCTCGACTGCCGATATGAAAACCCTCCAACGCCCGATTTATGGTCTCCTCGCACGTGTGAAAGGTTTATATATACGGGGGCGACAAATTGGGTTTTTTATTGCTATTTGTCACTGTCGAGCACTGTCGCGGTGAGCACTATAGTGTTGAGCTGTCATTCCTGGAGGGAGTGAAGGTCCCGCTGTCACTGTGCAAGCTTCCAGGTGGCAGAAGTCAAATTCCAGCCGTCGTCGACTCGCCCGTTTCGCTGGATTTCCAGGTAGGTCTTTCTCCCCATCGCACTTAAACTATTAATGGTTTTCTCCCAGGGGTTTAGATGTTCCCGACGGTTCCCTCATCTGACTAGGTCTTAAGCTTATAGGAGTAGGAGGTTCATCTTTTTACCATAAGGGGGAAGCATTTTAACCCTTTGAGCAGTTTTGTTTTCGCCTTTTGCTGCCTCGAACGCATAGGGGTGGGGGGTTTCGGCGGAGACGACCGTTACGCCGTCTGCGCCAAACCTCCCTGCGTAGCCATGATAGGTAGAGGATAGACAGGTATAAGGATTTCTTTAAGGGTTTGTTGGTCGACTTTTATTCTCGTGAATGCGTTACCCGGCCTTTTAAACCGTAGCCGTTTCGCGTTTTTGTGCGGCCTCGTCGAGGTTTGAATGTTGAACCCGTAGTTTGCCGGGGTGTATAGGTTTTGAACGGATTTCACGGTCACCAATGTTGTTCCCTCACCACTCGGACCCAGCCTATTTCTCGTGCCATCACGCGTGACCCTGTGGTGCTCATTTGCCTAAAAACCTAGCTGGCTACAGGGGATATGTCGCCATTATAAGTTGTTGATTGAAAGCAGTGCAGGTAGTGTTTTTATGGAATTATCTTGTGCAGGAAGTGAAAATAATCCCCGCGAAATGTATAGTCAAATTAATGTAACTTTCCCACCGCGAGTCGCATGAGTCTTCATTAGTTATGTGTCTTCTGGGATTTATGGTTAAAGTATTGACTGGCACGAGCCTTCGCTGTGTTTTCTATACAATAAAATAATAGCTGAATGTTGCACCTTACATATGATTTACATGTTTGCTTCAATGTATTGCCAGCATGGGAAAAGTGGCATGTTGCAGAATAATGTAGATTTAATACTGGCATAAGTAGGGTTGATAAGCTTTCTTCATGAAGATCAGATCATAAAATGTTGCACCCTAGTCTCAAGGCATTATAGGGCTGAGAAATGTATGCATTGATACACTGAACCTTATCATACTAGGCATCGGACAATAGCACATTGCACAGTATTGCATAATAGTTCAATTATTCAGGGCTTATGTCTTAATTTCATTGACTGGTTACAGTCATGATACATTTGAGAAAGAATAAACTGCCGCACAATGTCTGCAAATTTGAATTGCTTAACGTCACAATGTTATACATGGCAGGAGGAACTTACAATGTCCAAAAGGCAAAAAAAGCAGGCCCCTATGGTCGAAGAACAATTAGCAATAGAGGTCGTCACACAGACTGAATATATATATGAAGACACCCAATGTATTTCTGGTGTGGAGCCTGAATATAAATGGGGTGACATATACAGATTGATTTCCCACAGGGAATTTCTTGACATGGGTCTTGAAGAAGAACCCATATATGCGAATATAGAGAAATCCGCCATCATGAAGGTGGCTACAAGACCAGAGCTGTTCCCTTGTTCTCAGATGATTAGATGGATTCTACCCCATACAACTACAGCCACAATGCTCATAGAAAATGTGGAAGGCCTGGGCTATGCTGCATTTAGCCCAGGATATGTAGCTTTGTCCTATCATCTGCCAGAACCTCAAATATTTATATCTGATGATTGGCTGGATAATATCAGGATGGACCTGGTAGAGACCCTGAAGAAGATGCTCTTGGAGGGAAAGCTTTATCGGCACAGAGTATCCGGTGAATATGACACAGCCAGCTTGAGGGATCCTTACATATTTATCGGCACAGAGTATCCGGTGAATTTGAATGGATACCCATTATGTTCCACGTAGTGACCCAAGGAATAGTCTTCAATTGGGCCAGCCTAGTATCAAACAGTCTTTCTTCTTGCGTGGCTGCTGCCTTGGGAGGAGAATCCAAGAAAAATTCTGAATTCTACATGAGCTCGATATTGGTAGATTGTATACTGTGCAACTAGCCTTTCCCTGGTCTCAAGTGTGTCTGGGACAGGGAAAGGATTCCTGTGTATGCCGCCTATAGACCATTGTAAGCTCAGCAGTACCATAGCCACTACCGGGAGGTCTGCTAGCAATTCATCATGCCACTCTACACACTCATCTTCCAGAAGGAGTGTGACTGTATGTCAGAGGAGGCTATGCAGGTAATAGAAGAGCATGCAGACTATTTCCTGACTGACAATGGCATGTACATCAGAATGTTTGGTGGCACGAAATGCACCTTATTGCTGCCCAAATACGCAACAGATTATGTTATTCATAAAGAGGCAGTCAGGCAGGTATTCATTGATGGAATAGGGAATTACCTTTTTGAGCAAAAGAAGGCTACATATCCTCCGCTTCCATTCAAACTAGGTAGCTACAGATTTGCCAAGGTAAAGCAAGCTACGGAGTTCATAGAAGAATTGGGGAAGTTCCATTTTGGTGAGATGACTTTCCGAAGGAATGATACTCATGGTAGAATGGCAGAGAACTGTAAAGAACATAAAGTACACTTTGAGTACACTCACCACTTTGACAAGGAATAATCTGTCTTCCGAAGTGCCCCTAACTTGACAGCTCTGAGAAGGAGGTTTAAGCCTAAGAACCCCACCAAGGGTGGAAAAGGGGCTGAGCAAGCCAGAGCTGAGCAGGGGTTAACAGGAGACAGGAAGAGGCCCAGAAGCTAGAACAGGAAGCTACAGAATGGCTGTAGAAAGGAGAAGAAGAAAAAAGAAAAGCTTCCCAAGAAGCAGCTGGAAAGGCACAAGAAGCAGCCAAAGAAGCTGAAGAAGTAGCTAGACTAGCAACTGAAGAAGCAAAAAGAAAGCTGGATGAAGAGCTCTAAAAGCAAGAGGCTGATAAAATGAAATTGACCCAACAGTCAGCTTCTGAAACTCCAGCAGGGAAGACCCAGGAAGAGGAAAACCCAGAGGTGCAGACCTTGCAAATACCTGCTGCTAGCACTCTTGTGACCCCTACGCTCCAGCTAATACCTTTCACTCAAAAAAAAGGAGAGGAAGTCCCCAACTTCAGCACTATCTATTATGGCAGGGCCACCAAAATAATAATGAGGAGGACGGAAAAGAAGGTGGAAGCGAAAGATCTATCAGCGAAAATGGTCACAGATACCGCTGTCATGCTAGGGACGGACAAGGATCCTAGGTTCATGATAAGAGCCAGGGATACCAACATTGATGCATTCAAGGACAACATAAACAGGGTGATGATTGAACTACATTCATCCAAGAAGACCTCCTCTCAAAAAGACACACTGAGAAAAGAAAGAGATGAAGGTAATAGACTCAAGAGGAAATATGAGCACATGCAAAGGGAACTAGAATCCTCAAAAGGTGAAGTCTATACACTTCAAGTGGAGATGCAAGCAAAGGGAACAACACAGGAGTCCCTAGAAAATGTACAACAGGAAGCCCAAAGTCTAAAGAGTGATAAGGAACAGTTACTAGCAAAGGTGGAAGATCTAAAGGAACAGATAAAGATCATCTATGAGTCCAATGATTCATACGCCAAAGAACTGAAAGAGCAGCTCACTTCTCTGACTGCCGATCTGGAGGCAGCTAAGGAACAGCAGGTAAATCTGCAGCCATTTAAAGAATATATCCTGGCTCAAAAAATGTCAAATGCTACAACTACGGACGGCTCTGGAAGAAGAGAGGTGCAAAGTCCTTCAGATTGACAGCAGGCTGGAAGAGATCATGGAAACTTCCTCATACTTCGTTGATCGATCTCAGGAGTTTCTTGAGGTTTTGAGTGCCAGAATGGCGAGGCCGGAAGATGATGTTGAGACTCCAGAAGGGCTACCAGCAAAATATCATCAAGCCCTCAAGAGAGATCACAACCTGATAGAGTTCACCATAAGTACTGCAGAAGACTTCAAGAAGGCTGTAAAAAAGACGCAAGGAGCATGCTCAGAGTATTTCAGAAGGCTCCTAAATACGTACAACTAATGTCAAACAGAGGCGGAGCATAGGCTTGAAGAGTTCCCGGACCATGAGGCCTTTATGGAAATATTACAGAAAAGAGATCAAGATTCAGAGGCCAGTAAGACTGGTGATGACATATTGTAAGAAGAACTACTTCATTTTGCAATAGAAATTACAGTTTGCCTGTTGAAAGAATATCGGTGGGATTTCAAATGTTTTGCCATGGATAGTTGAAAGATGAACTACTTTGTTTTTCAGCATTGTGTCCATGAATCGTGAGATCGTTCTAACTTTATGACCTCTGTCTTGTTTAAATGATTTCTGATTTATTTTATGAAATAACCACCATGAGTACAAGCTTATCATGAAACAATTAGTTATCTGGTTATGGGAATATCTTTCATTGTTTATGCTTGTAAAAGTAAATGTCAGCTATCTGTAATTGCTTTTATCATGTGTGCACATCCGCATTACTCATATATATTGAATATAAGTTGGCTCCCCGGGGATAGGTAGATAGAGATAGATGGATAGATAGATAGCTAGGTCAGTGCATAGATGCATGTGTGATTCAAATGTTGGTGAGCCTAAGACGAGAGGTAAGAACCTGCGCATCACATTGTGACTGCTCCCTGCATTCTTCACCACCCTGCATGTTTAGTTCGATTCTTGCATAGAATTCTTAAGTTAAAATACAAATTCCGGTGGACTGGGCCGCAACCGGTAAAACCCTTTTTTTTGTTTGACCTACGGTAGTCGGACCACAAAACCGGACAGATTCCCTATACCAAACAATCAACAGGCTAGTTGGGAACGTTGATTGGGGAGAATCCCTTTTTGTTGTCTCCTGCGAATTTCCAGGCCTCAACAGTTTTTGGCGCTAGAAGGAGGGCCGCCAGTAAATGGCTGGCCGTGGAACTTAATTCCCCGAGACTATCCTACCAGCAAATGTTTCAAATCTTGCAACCTAACTCAATAATTTGCAGATTCTGGTACTATCCTTGAAGGATTTTTTTTCCTAGTGACTTATCTGTTTACCTTTGCTCATGGCTGGTAATCAACCCAACCCTCTGCCGGCATGGAAATCTAGGTCCCCTCTGAACTTAACACCTCCTTTGCATAATCTACCTCAAGCCTTTGACAAGCTTTTGCCTAAGTTTGACCCTGAGGAAGGGATTGCTGTCGATGATCACCTCCAAAGCTTTTACCTAGCATTAGAAGGGCTCAGGGCTGGGGAGTATGAAGATGTGGTTTGTAGGCTGTTCCAACACACTCTGAAAGGAGCAATAGCATCTTGGTATTTCAGTCTGCCTACAAGCTCCATTCCTGATTGGAACACCTTTGAAAGAGTTTTCAGAAGTAAATATACAGCTCAGAAGACACATGCCTCATTGATGAATGGTCTTGGTAGGCTAAGAAAAGAGAAGAGTGAAAAGGTACATAGTTTCACTCAGATATTTTCAATGTACCTAAAAAACTTTTCTGCAGTGGACAGGCCTTCAGACAAGGTTTTAATTGAGTATTACACCTCAGCCCTAGGGCCTGAACTGGCCATGTTTGCCAAGATGAAAGTCAAGCCTACACTGGCAGAGACTTATGAAGAGGCTGAAAGGGTAGAGGCTGAAAGTGAGAGTGTATGAGATTATCCTGATTCACTTGAAGACAAGATTAAGACGGGAAGAATCTCATTGCTATCAAAACCTAGAGAAGATCAACCACATGATTATCAGGGAATGATGAAAATGCTTCAGAAATTATCCAACCGAATAATAGATCTGGAAAGGGAAGCAGACATTCAGAAATCTTATAAGCCTCACTATCCGAAAAGAGAAAACAATGACCAATGGCAAGTTCCTCCTTCCAATTCGGCATCAATAAACATAACAGAAGTGGGAGGGGATAATTTATGTACCTTTCACCAACAACCTCATTCTGAGAAGAAGTGTCCTCAATGGTTACATTCAATGACATTGGTGATAAACAAGTTGTTGGATCCTAAATTGATTAAGGACAGTGGGGAGGAAGAAAAGGAGAAACAGATCATAAGAAAACCAAAGGATGATACTATGTTCTCATGGAATGGTATTTCACTATTTGACATTGAAGATGACACTCCTAAATCTGAATGCACATCTACAACCACAAAGGACATGGGAGTCATATACCAAGAAAATGAAATGGTTTCTAAAACTAACAATGTGCAGGAGAATGTTAAGAAGTTGGACGAAGGTAAAATGCATAAGAACATTACCCTCAACTAGAGGACCGAGCAAATCATTGAGACTGTCGAACTTGTAGATGAACAGACAAGTGGTAGTGGGGAAAATTTTGATGAAACTCAAGAGCTAACAAAGGATATACCTACTCAAAACCAACTAGGGAAAGAAGACCAAGAACCATGTTGGAAAGAAAACCTTGACATCCCACCTTTTCTCTTGACTCTAGATATGTTGAATTACAATGTGCATAATTGCTTAGTAGACTCTGGAGCAGCAGTTAATGTGATGCCCCTGGATATTTGTAAAAATATTAATGGACAGCTAGAGTCCACACCTCGTGAAGTAACGCAATTGGATCTCACAGGTGTCAAGGTGGTGGGAGAAATGAAGAATGTCCTCATTCGTTTGGCTGCAAACAACAAGATATGTCAATTTATTGAAATTATGGTGGCCGAAATACCAAGGGGATATGGGCTTATTCTCAACAGAGATTGGACTGCCAGGTTGAAAGGTTATTTTGCTTCATATTGGTCTCATCTGTTGTTGCCTCTCAAAGGTACCCCAAATCCAATAAAAATTATGAGAGAACCATACATGAAGTATACTGTCACTAAGTTAGGAGAAGGCAATGAGTCTGCTGATTCTATCCTGGGAAACTACCTGACTGAGCTTAAGCTAAGACATCATTCCTCAAAAAGGGCCAGTCCTGTGATGGACACTCAGCCTGAGCTCCTTCAACTCCCTCAGGCTAAAAGTGATGACTGTCGGATTTTAGATATGGGTTCCATTTCAATAACAACACAATTGGACCATGGTTAGGTAACTCATGTCTAAAATCCAGCTCATTCCTTAGCTCTCTATGTTTTAAAATTTCAGGAATGGGCAAAAAAATTTCTTTTGTTTTTCTTTTTGTACATAAATAAATTGTTTGTTTTTACTAGTTGCTGGTTTTCTTGCTTTAATGTTTTGATGTTTTTCTTTCTTTGGTTGTTTTATTTGCTGATGTTTTGCTTTAGTACTTTGCTTTCTTTCCTTTTGGTTTTGAATAAAGAGGCAAACTTTTGGTTGCAGTGGAAACATCAGGGTTCTGTATTAACTAAAATACTAAGCGAAAGACCGTGCTCCAAAGTATGGGATGTCTTCTAGTAGTAGTGTTCCTAGCTGGCATGCATTCGTTGAAGTCTCACTTAACCCCCGTAAATAACTCAGAAGTAAAGGAGGTCTGGAATACTATTTCGAGGCTCCGTCCACCTCACATTTTAATATCCAAGGGGGTGACAGCATAAGATCCACGGAAAGGAAGCAGAGTAAGACAATATATCATATATAAATGATCCCATGCCATAATGTCAGAAAAGCTAAAAGCTATCAAGAGTCAAAACTCCTGAAAGAAATAAGACATACCAAAACAAAGCTTGACAAGCATGAAATACTAAAATGGCCACAAGATCCTCTCCGTCCGTGAATTAAAATATGAAGTATCTTGTTCACACAAAAGGACACTATGGGATAGAGAATCCTGAATTAAAATTTAGTAAGAAAGGCCTGCAGGAGGACTCATATCAAAGGAATAAAATTTAAATAGCACAAAAGTGCAAATTGGCATGGGAATGAGGAACAAAAGGATTATACTGCTTACTATCTGTTACAATCTTGTGGTGTCCAAGCTGGAAACTACCTAAGGACAGGCAAAATAAACCTCACATACTTGGCCTCAAAAGAGTTATTCAGACCTAAAACACTACTGATGTTACCTTCTCCCGAAAGAATGGGCTTCATTTGAGTAACTTAATGGATAATTTGGGCTGGCTTAGGAATGCAGACATCTGGAATATTTCGATTTTAGTTAGACAGTCTTGAGCTGGGAAAAGAGTTAATGCAGAAATCTGGTGTTCACCAGGTAGTCACCAATTGTTGCAGCTACAACAATTTCCTAAAATTCTAAAAATTTCTGGGACCCTCGTTTGTTTTGAATTAGTTTGTTTGCCTTCCCTACTTTGATGCATTGTTTTCTCAGAATGTTTAATGCGTGAGTTGCTCTATTTTTTGCCTTGGAATTCCTTCGAAACTAGCTGGATTGATGCTATTAAACGTACTTGAAGCTTGTTGAAATCGGAAGTTGTTTTGCTGGAGTTTTCCGCTGTTGCAGCTGTTTTGAAGATTGTCACCCCCAATTGCAGAACCTTCTGACTTCCGATTACTTTTATTTATGACGGACGTTTTCTAATTGGGCATTGGATGCTCTTTTGATCTTTTATCTCGCCGTTGCGGCTAGGATTTTGATGTCAACTTCCGGTTTTCTCCCGACTTACGCGTTTTTTCGATTGATTTCAAGTTTTAAATCGGAACCATTGACCATGTTTTCTTCCGCCGTTCCAGAAGGTTGTGAGCTTTATTTCGCTGACTTGAGCTCCTCCCGATGTCTGACACATGTAACAAAAATTGAAAGCTTTCAGGTTATTTGCTGCCGCCGTTGCGGATGGCTTCGAGCTTTCACCTCCCGATTGGAGAACCATCCGACGGCCGATCGGTCAATTTTTGCCCGCCATACGTATGCACCCGGCGTGATAAACGTTGTGCCCGTTCGCCATTACGGAGGGAAAATCACTCTCGATTGATGATATGAAAACCCTCCGATGCTCGATTTATGGTCTCCTCGCACGTATGAAAGGTTTATATATACGGGGGCGACAGTTTGGGTTTTTTATTGCTATTTTTCACTGTCGAGCACTGTCGCGGTGAGCACTATAGCGTTGAGCTGTCGTTCTTGGAGGGAGTGAAGGTCCCGCTATCACTGTACAAGCTTCTAGGTGGCAGAAGTGAAATTCCAGCCATTGTCGACTCGCCCGTTTTTCCGGATTTCCAGGTAGGTCTTTCTCCCCATCGCACTTAAACTATTAATGGTTTTCTCCCAGGGGTTTAGATGTTCCCGGCGGTTCCCTCATTCGGCTAGGTATTAAGCTTATAGGAGTAGGAGGTTCATCTTTTGACCATAAGGGGGAAGCGTTTTAACCCGTTGAGCAGTTTTGTTTTCACCTTTTGCTGCCTTCAACACATAGGGGTGGGGGGTTTCGGCGCAGACGACCGTTACATCGTTTGCGCCAAACCTCCCTACGCAGCCATGATAGGAAGAGGATAGACAGGTCTGAGGATTTCTTTAAGGGTTTGTTGGTCGACTGTTATTCCCATAAATGCATTACCCGGCCTTTTAAACCGTAGTCGTTTCACGTTTTTGCGCGGCCTCGTCCAGGTTTGAATGTTGAACCCATAGTTTGCCAGGGTGTATAGGTTTTGAAAGGATTTCACGGTCACCAGTGTTGTTCCCTCGCCACTTGAACCCAGCCTGTTGCTCGCGCCATCACGCACGACCCTGTGGTGCTCATTTGCCTAAAACCCTAGCTGGCTACAGGGGATATGTTGCCATTATAAGTCGTTGATTGAAAGCAGTGTGGGTAGTGTTTTTATGGAATTATCTAATGCAGGAAGTGAAAATAATCCCCGCGAAATGTATAGTCAAATTAATGTAACTTTCCTGCCGCGAGTCGCATGAGTCTTCATTAGTTATGTGTCTTCTGGGCTTTATGGTTAAAGTATTGACTCGCATGAGCCTTCGCTGTGTTTTGTATACAATATAATAATAGCTGAATGTTGCACCTTACATATGATTTACATGTTTGCTTCAATGTATTACCAGCATGGGAAAAGTGGCATGTTGCTGAATAATGTAGATTTAATACTGGTATAAGTAGGGTTGATAAGCTTGCTTCATGAAGATCAGATCATAAAATGTTGCACCCTAGTCTCAAGGAATTATAGGGCTGAGAAATGTATGCATTGATACACTAAACCTTATCATACTAGGCATCAGACAATAGAACATTGCACAGTATTGCATAATAGCTCAATTATTCAGGGCTTATGTCTTACTTTCATTGACTGGTTACAGTCATGATAGATTTGAGAAAGAATAAATTGCCGCACAATGTCTGCAAATTCGAATTGCTTAATGTCACAATATTATACATGGCATCAGGAACTTACAATGTCCAAAAGGAAGAAAAAGAAGGCCCCTATGCTCGAAGAACAATCAGCAATAGAGGTCGTCACACAGACTGAATATATATATGAAGACACCCAATGTATTTCTGGTGTGGAGCCTGAATATAAATGGGGTGACATATACAGATTGATTTCCCACAGGGAAGTTCCTGACATGGGTCTTAAAGAAGAACCCATATATGCGAATATAGAGAAATCCGCCATCATGAAGGTGGCTACAAGACCAGAGTTGTTCCCTTGTTCTGAGGTGATTAGATGGATTCTACCCCATACAAATACATCCACAATGCTCATAGAAAATGTGGAAGGCTAGGGCTATACTGCATTTAGCCCAGGATATGTGGCTTTGGCCTATCATCTGCCAAAACCTCAAATCTTTATATCTGATGATTGGCTGGATAATATCAGGATGGACTTGGTGGAGACCCTAAAGAAGATGCTCTTGCAGGGAAATATTTATCGGCATAGAGCATTCGGTGAATATGACACAGCCAGCTTGAGGGATCCTTACAGATTTATATCCCTGATGCTGAATAGGATCTTCGGGAGAGCCCATGGAAAACTTTTCAAATTTGAATGGATACCCATTATGTTCCATGTAGCGACCCAAGGAACAATCTTCAATTGGGCCAGCCTAGTATCAAGCAGTCTTTCTTCTTGCGTGGTTGTTGCCTTGGGAGGAGAATCCAAGAAAAAGTCCGAATTCTACATGAGCTCGATATTGGTAGATTGTATACTATGCAACCAGCCTTTCCCTGGTCTCAAGTGTGTCTAGGACAGGGAAAGGATGCCTGTGTATGCCGCCTATAGATCATTGTGGGATCAGTAGTACCATAGCCACTACCGAGAGGTCTGCGAGAAATTCATCATGCCACTCTACACACTCATATTCCAGAAGGAGTGTGACTGTATGTCAGAGGAGGCTATGCAGGTAATAGAAGAGCATGCAGACTATTTCCTAACTGAGAATGGCATGTACATCAGAATGTTTGGTGGCACGAAATGCCCCTTATTGCTGCCCAAATACGCAACAGATTATGTTATTCATAAAGAGGCAGTCATGTAGGTATTCATTGATGGAATAGGGAATTACCTTTTTGAGCAAAAGAAGGCTACATATCCTCCGCTGCCATTCAAACTAGGTAGCTACAGATTTTCCAAGGTAAAGCAAGCTGCGGAGTTCATAGAAGAACTGGGGAAGTTCCATTTTGGTGAGATGACTTTCCGAAGGAATGATACTCACGGTAGAATGGCATAGCACTGTAAAGAACATAAAGTACACTTTGATTACACTCACCACTTTGACAAGGAAGAATCTGTCTTCCGAAGTGCCCCTAACTTGACAGCTCTAAGAAGGAGGTTTAATCCTAAGAACCCCACCAAGGGTGGAAAAGGGGCTGAGCAAGCCAGAGCTGAGCAGGCTAGAGATGAAGAAGGGGTCAAGAGGAGACAGGAAGAGGCCTAGAAGCTAGAACAAGAAGCTGCAGAATGGCTGCAGAAAGGAGAATAAGAAAAAATAAAAGCTTCCCAAGAAGCAGCTGAAAAGGCACAAGAAGCAGCCAAAGAAGCTGAAGAAGTAGCTAGACTAGCAACTGAAGAAGCAAAAAGAAATATGGATGAAGAGCTCCAAAAGCAAGAGGCTGATAAAATGAAATTGACCCAACAGTCATCTTCTGAAACTCCAGCAGGGCAGACCCAGGAAGAGGAAAACCCAGAGGTGCAGACCTTGCAAATACCTGCTGCTAACACTCTTGTGACCCCTACGCTCTAGCTAATACCTTTCACTCAAAAAAAAGGAGAGGAAGTCCCTGACTTCAGCACTGTCTATTATGACAAGGCCACCAAAAGAATAATGAGGAGGACGGAAAAGAAGGTGGAAGCGAAAGATCTATTAGGGAAAATGGTCACAGATACTGTTGTCATGATAGGGACGGACAAGGATCCTAGGTTCACGATAAGAGCCGGGGATGCCATGATTGATGCATCTGAGGACAACATAAACAGGGTGATGATTGAACTAGATTCAGCCAAGAACACCTCCTATCAGCTAAAAGACACACTGAGAAAAGAAAGAGATGAAGGTAATAGAATCAAGAGGAAATATGAGCACATGCAAAGGGAACTGGAATCCTCAAAAGGTGAAGTGTATACCCTTCAAGTGGAGATGCAAGCAAAGGGAACAACACAGGAGTCCCTAGAAAATGTACAACAGGAAGCCCAAAGTCTAAAGAGTGATAAGGAACAGTTACTGGCAAAGGTGGAAGATCTAGAGTAACAGATAAATATCATCTATGAGTCCAATGATTCATATGCCAAAGAACTAAAAGATCAGCTCGCTTCTCTGACTGTTGATCTGGAGGCAGCTAAGGAACAGCAGGTAAATCTACAGCCATTTAAAGAATATATCCTGGATCGAAAAGCTCAAATGCTACAACTGCAGACGACTCTGGAAGAAGAGAGGTGTAAAGTCCTTCAGATTGACAGTAGGATGGAAGAGATCATGGAAACTTCCTCATATTTCGTTGATCGATCTCAGGAGGTTCTTGAGGTTTTGAGTGCCAAAATGGCAAGGCCGGAAGATGATGCCGAGACTCCAGAAGGGATACCAGCAAAAGATCATCAAGCCCTCAAGAGAGATCATAACCTGATAGAGTTTGCCATCATTATTGCAGAAGACTTCAAGAAGGCTGTAAAAAAGACGCAGGGAGCATGCTTAGAGTATTTCAAAAGGCTCCTGAATACGTACAACCGATGTCAAACAGAGGCAGAGCATAGGCTTGAAGAGTTCCCAGACCATGAGGCCTTTATGGAAATATTACAGAAAAGAGATCAAGATGCAGAGGCCAGAACTCAGCAGATTAGAGCCATTGATGACCTAGTACTGAACAACAAGGTAGTCCGCACAATCGTTAGCATGCAGTTTCTAGAAGATCAGCTTTGGTTGAGCCCAGCAAGGATTGAGGCCATCAAGAACCAAGCTAAAAAGTTCAAAATCAACATTCAGTTCCTGGAGCCATGTGCATTTGAAGGTATTGCTGCTGAAGCAGCAGCATGGAAGAAGTTTTTAGATAGCCAGGCGGGGCCCTCTTCATAAAGGACCGGTCAACTTTGTAATAATTTAATAATTTTGTAAAAGCTTTTTGAGAAATGAAGTGTTGGGAAAGCAAAAGGTTGGGAAGCCCAAAGGTCACTTTGGGAAGCCCAACCATTTTGACCTTTTTGTATAAAAGTAGGAAGCATAGAAGGAATAAGGGATTTTTTCCCCAGTAAGACTGGTGATGACATATTGTAAGAAGAACTACTTCATTTTGCAATAGAAATTACAGTTTGCCTATTGAAAGAAGATCGGTGGGATTTCAAATGTTTTGCCATGGATAGTTGAAAGATGAACTACTTTGTTTTTCAGCATTGTGTCCATGAATCATGAGATTGTTCTAACTTTATGACCTCTGTCTTGTTTAAATGATTTCTGATTTATTTTATGAAATAACCACCATGAGTAATGCAAGCTTATCATGAAACAATTATTTATCTGGTTGTGGGAATATCTTTCATTTTTTATGCTTGTAAAAGTAAATGTCAGCTATCTGTAATTGCTTTTATCATGTGTGCACATCCGCATTACTCATATATATTGAATATAAGTTGGCTCCCCGAGGATAGGTAGATAGAGATAGATGGATAGATAGATAGCTAGGTCAGTGCATAGATGCATGTGTGATTCAAATGTTGGTGAGCCTAAGACGAGAGGTAAGAACCTGCGCATCACATTGTGACTGCTCCCTGCATTCTTCACCACCCTGCATGTTTAGTTCGGTTCTTGCATAGCATTCTTAAGTTAAAATACAAATTCCGGTGGACCGGGCCGCAACCGGTAAAACCCCTTTTTGTGTTTGACCTACGGTAGTCAGACCACAAAACCGGACGGATTCCCTATACCAAACAATCAACGGGCTAGTTGGGAATGTTGATTGGGGAGAATCCCTTTCTGTTGTCGCCTGCGAATTTCCAGGCCTCAACAGAGCTGTAACAAAATGTTCGCTGCTTGAACTAGGTTGGTTGTTTTCCTTCGGGGTTTAACCTTCGTGGCTTGCTCATTTCTGTATTTAACAGATTGTAAAAGTCTCAGTATTCTTTGGCCCGGTAGTGAGAGTCATGGCTTCGCATATTATGATTGTTGAGTCCTAGGGTTTCTCAACAGAGTGAACAATTTGGTTGGAGAGTAGTGGCGGCCCAAGCGTTTATATTTCTTGACTTGTCGCTCCAACTCTTGGCTGTCCCTAGTCGTTGCTGCGTTGGTAACCTCCCTATTTCCTGTGACAGATAAAGGATTTGTTTCTCCTTGCATTGGTGGCGGCACTACTGTTTGTGTGTGGTTACGTAACATTGAAGAATTAGGTAAGAACTATTATTGGCATCTTTGTTTTCTTTACATCTCTATTTATATAAGTGCAAAATCTTAACGATATCGTGGTTGTTGTTACACAGGTGACGGCTTGTCCTTCTGCGTGGTTGGTGCAAAGTTGGAACAACCATTTGCTTACGGGTAAGCCTTGGATATCCCATGGCAATTCATCCTTGTTCAGTTCCTTATGGGACATTTGATGGTTGGTCATCGTGGTCTGCAAAACCCTCATGGTTTTGGTTTACTTGGGTTAACTTGGCTCGCTGCTTTTGTTAATGATAAACCCTTGCTTTATGCGGCGCTTCCGGCTTAGGCCGTGACCTGTAAATTTTTATTTTTCTTCTTGTTTTGTATATAGAATGTATAAAAAGATAGAAGACTTGTCAAGCCATTCTTTGTTAACTCTTAGAAGTCGAGAGGCATTAGAAAGGAGCTTAGACTCTCTTGTCTGATACCTCTATTGTAATTTTGATACATTAGGGTTTTTACCCTAACTTTGCGATGTAAAGATGTATTTAATGTTTTTAAGTTTTTTTTTATTACAATATAATACTATAAATTACTCTGTTATTTCTTTTACTATAAAATGGGTTATTAAGCTCGGTGAATCGAGCACGTCTATGTTTTGCTAATTTATTTCCTGCAAGTTATTACATTTAAATTTACTCTCTAAATTATTCTAAATATTATCTGTTTCCGTTATTTTCCTCTGTTCTAATAAGGTTTTAAATATCATTTTATATTTGTTAACTTTTAAAAGGAATAAGTAATTTAATTTTTTAGAGTCATACTTATGTAACTGTATAGTTACATCTTTAAAGTACAAAGTTTATGTTTACTTGATATTTATTATAATGTTTAAAAAGAATGTTATTTTACTTATAAATACTTATTATTTCTATAATTATGTACATTATCGTTATACTTAGTCTATTTATGAAGTGTATAGATAAGAAAATATTTTATTGTTACACTCTTATGCTTTCTATACTAAATAATTTATAAAGAATTTCCTTCTGTATCTATATTACCCTATTTGGATTATAACATTAGAAATTTTAAAATAATGGAAATAACAAATTGACTGTGTTCCTTTCTCTAAATAAATAATAGTGTTTGTTTAAACTCCTTAAGAGACAGGTTAGTAGCTGTAGAACTTGCGTAAGTTCAGCTAGATAAGATGAATGAATTATTTACTTTATTAGTCATAAATGAAATCACCTAGCTAACAATATTAAACCAACTAGTTTTATATTTAGAATTAAATCAAGGTTTTTCCATCCTTACTCACAGTTTGGTTGCTACTATTACAGTAGTTATTTATCCTAAATAGGAAAAGAAATGGATTGCAGAACTAAAAAGGCATTTTAATTAACCCAATACTACACCTTTTAACTATTATCTTCTTTTCCTTTTCTTTCAAAATAGATATAAGGATTTCGGAAGTGAATACTGTGTAGAGGAATATTTCATCTACTAAAATATACTACTGTTAGCATAATGATATAACTTCCTTTCCTTTTCTAATATTCTGACATTCACAGTCTAGGTCTAACACTACTCTATGTACAGAATAATATTTCTTCTAATATCAAATATCTTAATAAAATAAAACATTCTAGTATTCAAGCTAACATCTTATTTAAGTTTACATCATACTTCATTCATTTAAATACACCACATGTGCTAGAGTACGATCTAGACTACTCCAGATGGGGAAAAACACAGGTAGGATTTATTTTTCATCAAGAATAAATTCATTACTAAACAAGCTAAGATATTCTATCCTCTAAGTTTACATCATAACCTGCAAATGCATCATTCACTCACACAAAGATATTAACACAGAATTTAGTAGATAGCAGAACCTGTTCTTAAAGCTTGGTCAACAACAGCAATGGGAGGCCGTTCCTCCCTTCGAACTCCTAGTGAGCACTCAAACAACGACTCCTCAGGACCCTTGACCCTGCTCTGGTCTCCCTGGCTGGAACTAGGTGAAGAAATTAACCAAGTACTAGTCCTGAGACTCAATACCAATACTGAACCCATCAGTCAAATCTCTCAGCTAAAAAGCTATATTAGATCAAGTTCCTGCAGTTTATCCCTCAAACACCTTCCTTACAGTTTCCCTTTTCCCAATGAATTCCTTGAAGTGCATTCCCCCTGAATGATTCTTCTCCTGGAAAATATATGAGCATCCTCAGCTCTCTACATTGGGCGTTTTTATAATAATTCCTAGGTCTTTTTGGGTTACTTGTCATTAATTGAGCCACCTACTCTGATCCCACTTTCTTGGGGGATCATGACCCCAAATGTACGGAAGTTGCCACCTGCAACATAGGAAGTGTTTGAGGATGCTACCACTTGTCTTTTTGCTCTCCACATAGTTTCTTCCACCAGTTTTACCAGTAACACTCTTATTAATAGCTCTCCCAAGCTGTTGTCTTCACTTTTTATTTATTAAAAATAAAATATTCAAAATTACAGTCCACATCTTTTGACTCTGTTGAGTCATTAGTTTCAACTTAGCATTAAATTTAACATAATGTCTTAGGAATTAATTTTAAAAAAATAACATAATTTTACAAAATTGGGGTATGTGACATACACACCCCCTTAAAATATAACATCGTCCTCGATGTTATTTATTCTTCATCCTCCGAAATCCCCTAGAACAGAATTGGATATGCTTCTCACATCTTACTTCCCAATTCCTAGGTGGATTCTTTAGGACTAAGGTGCTTCCATTGCACCTTCACATGTACAATGGTGCAGTTCCGAAGTGTAATTTCCATCCTGCCGAGGATACAGTTTGGTTCCACCAGAAATTCTCTTTCTGGTTCCACCTGTACAACATTCCAATTAAGCACATGAGTAGCATCGTGAACATATTTCTTTAAAACAGAAATGTGAAAAACATTATGTACTCACAAGTTAGGTGGTAATGCTAGTTGATAAGCTACTTGACCAATCCTAGACAAAATTTAAAACGGACCATAGTAACGAGGTGCCAACTTTGTGCAACTCCCCAGTCTTAGAGATCTCTTCTTGGGCCTTACCTTGATGAACACATGTTCACCTACCTCGAACTCCCTTGGAGTTCTTTTCAAGTCTGCTTGACTTTTCTGTCGATCCTGTGCCACTTTCATATTTCCCTGCACTTGCTTGACAATTTCCTCCATTTCTTTCAACAATTTTAGGCCTAACACCAATCTATCTACTGGATTATTCCAAGAGATAGGAGTGTTACATTTTCGTCCATATAAAATTTCAAATGGATTAAATTTAGCTGATGTCTTAAAATTATTATTGTACACAAACTCTATTAGATGTAAATAGTCCTCGCACTTACCTGTCTGATCTTTCACATACATTCTCAATAAATCTTCCAGTACCTGGTTTACTCTTTTAGTTTGTCCATCTATTTGAGGATGGAAGGAAGTACTGAAATTCAATGTTGTATTTAATCCTTTAAATAAGGACTTCCAAAAGTTTCCTGTAAACTTAGGATCTCTGTCTCAGATTATAACTTTTGGTACTCCATGTAATCAAAAAATTTGCTTTAGAAAAATATCAGCTATATTGGCAGCCTTATAAGTAGTTTTAATAGGTATAAAATGAGCTGCCTTGCTTAACTTATCAACCACTACCATAATAGAGTCATTCTGATTTTGATTTCTAGGCAGTCCAGTAATAAAATATAGGCTAATCACTTCCCATTTCCAGCTAGGAATAGGTAAAGGCTGTAGCAAACCAGCTGGGTGTTGGTGTTCAGTTTTTACCTATTGGAATTCTAAACACCTTGCAATATATTCAGCTACTTCAGTTTTCATATTTGGCCAAAAATACTCTTTTCTTAGCATGGTTATAGTCTTTTAATAACCTGGGTGACCTGAATATGGTGTTTTATGGACTTCATCCAGAATTAACAGCTTAACCTTAGGTACATTAGGTACATACAGTTTATCTTTATATAGTAAAAATTCATTTTCATTTAAACTATAACCTTTTATTAAGCTTTCTGTAGGTTCTTCCTTAGCTGTAATTTGCAATTTCTGATAAATTTCATCTTGTTTTACCCCTTCTTTAAGCTGTTCATTTAAGTCTGAAACGTAAGTGTTGATTGCTGTTGTAAAGTTCAGCTTTGCGTTTCTACTTAATGCATCAGCCACCTTATTTTCCTTACCCTTTATATGCTGGATTTCAAAATCATACTCGCTTAATAAAGCTAACCACCTAGCTTGTCTGGCATTTAAATTAGGCTGATCTAGAAGATATTTCAATCCTTTATTATCAGTCATTAAAATAAATTTTCTGTCGATTAGGTGATGTCGCCACTTTTTTAAGGCGTGTATTATAGCTGCTAGTTCCATATCATAGGTTGCATAATTATTTTCGTGAATTTTTAACTTTCTAGACTCATAGGAAATAACATGCCCTTCTTGAGTCAAAACACCACCTAAGCCATCATTACAGGCATCAGTACACACTATGAAATCTTTATTAGGATCTGCTATTCTTAGAATAGGTGCACTAATCAATAGAGTTTTTAACTTCTTAAAGCTTTCTTCACATTTCGGGTTCCAGTCAAATTTATTTTCTTTCTTTTGCAAGGAAGTTATCGGATTTTCTATCCTTGAAAAGCCTTCAATGAACCTCCGGTAATAACCGGTAATTCCCATAAATGACCTAACATCTGTCACATCTTTAGAAACCGGCCAATCTTCAATTTGTCATATCTTTTCAAGATCTACAGAAATTCCTTCTTCGGTCACTACATGACCTAAATAATAAATTTTATCCTTAAAGAAATCACACTTACTAAACTTTGCAAAGAGTTGATGTTCTCGCAACTCTTGAAAAACAATTTTTAGGTGTTCTTTATGTTCTTCTTCCATTTTTGAGTAGATTAGGATGCCGTCGATAAACACGACCACAAAATTATCTAAATACTTATGCATTATATTATTCATTAAACACATAAAGACAGCTGGGGCATTAGTAAGCCCGAATGGAATTACGACAAATTCGTAGTGTCCATATCTTGTTCTAAAGGTTGTCTTGAAGATATTTTCATCTTTAATCCTTACTTGATGATATCCTGACCTCAAATATATCTTCGAAAACACCGTGGCTCCCCATAGTTGATCAAACAGATCATCTATGCGAGGCAACAGATATCTATTTTTAATAGTCATCTTGTTTAGCTAACGATAGTCTATGCATAATCGCATAGTTCTCTCTTTATTTTTAACAAAGATGACTGGTGCCCCCCAAGGAGACACACTAGGTCAAATGTACTTTTCATCAATTAACTCTTTTAATTGTGATTTTAACTCATTAAGTTCCAATATGTTCATTCGATAAGGAGCCTTTGAGCTAGGTACCGCACCCGGTACCAGTTCAATGGTGAAATCCAATTCCCTTTTCAAAGGTAATCCTGGAATTTATTCTGGGAATACATCAGTATATTCTTTTAAAACAGGAATATTTTCTATTTTTAACTTATCTGTTTTAGTTTTTCCTTCCTCATCTGTAATGGTCACTGCATAAGCTTTACATCATTTTCTAACAGCTCTTTTAAGTTTTAAAGCAGAAATCTACCTTACCATAGTTTTTCTAGGAATACCCTTAACTTGTATTGGTTGTTCATCACTATTTAAGCATGTGAAAGTTTTATCGTAACAGTTTAAAATTACCTTATGTTGTTCTAACCAGTCCATACCAATCAGCAAATCATATGAGCCAAGTGGAAAAACATTAATTTTAACTACAGTTTCAAATTCATCCATAAGTAAAGCACATTCTTTCACAAAACAAGTTATTTTTCTTTTAGCCCCAGTGGCTAGGTGAACCAACCATGAATTCTCAAACTTATCGATAGACAACTTACACTTTTCCACTATCTGAGGTGCAATATAACTGAGACTAGCTCCTAGATCAATTAAAATGGTTACAGAGGTCTGATTAATCATACCTTCTACTTCCACCATGGAAGTCTGATATTCAGCTTGGCAGTTCTCCAAAGCCGTGTTAATTCTAGGCATGCTCCTTGCTAGTTCCCCAACGGTCATCTCCTCCTGTACAGTATGAATATTGCTAACAATCTTTTTTCGGTTTGGACAAATCGAGGCATAGTGCGGGCCATTACATTCCCAACACTTAACAGGCTCTTTACGTTCAAAACTTTTGGTAAAATTTCCATGGTTATTTGCAGTTTCCTTGCCCTTAAAATTATTCGAATTGTTGGAAGTACTATTCCTATTTCCCTGGAAATTCTTGTTGTTAGAATATTTTTTGGTCTTATTCTTCTTGAAATTTCTGTGAGGTACAAATTCCTTCTTAAATTCAGGCTGATTGTTATTTTTCTTAGCCTTCCAATTGGCCAAGCCTTCCTTCTTCCGATTTTGCTCAAAACAAAAGTTGGCCCTCCTCATGGCTTCCTCCAAATTCTTTGGGTTATCATATTCAATTCTATCTTTAATATGATATGGTAGAGAACTAAGAAATCGATGTACTTTTGGTTTCTCATCTACTAGGTAGGGTACATACCTAAGTAAACTTAAAAATTTGTTGTTCAAATCCTTCATTGTCATTGAACCTAACTTCAATTCATAAAACTCTTTAGCTCTTTCCTCGTAATACTGTTCAGACAGAAATTTCTTTTTAAAATACATTTTAAAGGTACTCCAATTAACTTCTTTCTCTCTTATACCCTTGACTCTCTTCAAGTCTTGCCACCATATGTTAGCTTTTCCTGAAAGGTTATATAAAGCCATTCTTGCCTTTAACTGGTTAGAGTAATTATATATATGGAAGTACTTCTTCATCCCGGACAACTAGGACTCTACTTCCTCCCCCTTCTCAGTCTCTCCATTAAAAGTTGGTGGCTTTATCTTTTTGAACTCCCCTGAAATTTCCTCATATGGTTTGTATTTCTTCTTCTTGTCATACAAATCATCTTCACTACTATCACTAGTAGTATGGTAACTTTGTCATTCACCAAACCCTTAAGATGACGAACTACTTTCAGTTTTTACAAGCTTCATATTTTTGGATTTTCTTTGATGACTGACATATTCAGAATCTGACCTTCTACTCCTTCCTTCAGTTTGAAATTTTTTTATTAAAATTTGGTTCAATTCTTCTTGAGCCTTCAGAATCCTTTCATTCTCTCTCTTTATAGACTCCATTTCAGTTTTTAAATCTTTTACAGTCTGTAACAGCTCTGAGGATTTGGTAGTTACCTCTTCTAATATAGGTTCTCTGGGAAAATTTATTGTTTCTATATCTGGAGACTCCTCCTGTGCATACTCTCCTAGCCTCTCCATACCTGCCTGTTAAACTTTAGAAAAAGGAAATTTTATGTTCTTAACATAAAACAAAATATATATTAGCATATTATTTTAATTTACTGTTCTATGAAAGCTAGTTGGGCTGCATCAAGGCCTAGTGTTTGAACCTTGTGCTCTGATACCACATGTCAAAATCCCAAATTTACCGAAAAATTTAAAATTTTGAAAATACAGATAACATCCAATAATGCAGTTAGCTAATTGTTTTAATTAGTTATATGTTAATGATTTCATAATCTGAATTATCTACTTGATTATGTTTATCTTAAAGAATAATTCTTTTTCAATTTAATGATTTATTTTTCTTTGCGACAACAAGGTGGACTGTCTTGGTATTCTGGGGCTTACTTAGCTTTTGAGATAACGCAGAAAGTTTACCTGATCTTACAGATTTATAGGTAAGAAAGGTCTGGTGCTGCTTGTCAATAATCATAAAGCATGCAGATATATGTTCGTTGCAAAAATAATAGCTCAGTAAAAGAATATAAATGTTGTTTCAATTTCAAATGCTTTTATGAGGTAAAACAATTAGATTGTTATTCTTTTTAAAGATGCCATAGAAAAGAAATTCAATCCTAACAGTAATAGTGACAGTTTCTCTCTCTCTCTCTAGTTTGTAATTTATAATTTTTTTATTGCAAACTAACCTCTTCGATGTTTATCAATGTTTACCAAATTCATCATGTGTAAACGCCTTAAATATTTCCCTACACATGGGTTAAAGATGGCGGGGTTTTACGTTTAAGGATCTATCTTAAACTGTGATCATAAACAATTTATGTCATGACAAATTATTGGTTAATTCTTGTGATAAGAAAGTAATGTGCAATAGTTAAAGAGTTTTTATACTATTATTCTATTTTCTAAAGCTTTGAGGCTTAAAAGGAATTATATCATCACTACCTACTGCTATCAAATGGATTAAGTTAGTGTTGAAGAACTAAGTTCTTTTACACCTAAATTACTTGGAAGATATTGTCGAGTTATTGTTATTAAATCATCAAAGTTTCCTATTGACAAGCTTGATAAATACTATAAGGCTTAACATTTTCATTTGCAAACTTAGTAGTTTATAAATAAATACTCAAAGGCATAACTAGAATCAAGCTAGCAAGAAGGGTATCTTATCACAAATAAATTGTATGAATTTCTTTTGTAAAAAAAAATATTAAAGTGGCAAAACCTTTGATAGGGACATAATTGTTTATTGAATGAATACCTTATTTGCATAAATGATGGGTTGTAGAATAGGCCGTGCCCTTGATGAGTTTATGGCCTAACCTTTGATCTAAAGTTCTTTTTGTTTAACAATACAGCGTGGAAGCTTGGTTGACTTCAAGATTATTGAACCTTGTAGAACCTTCAACTACCATATGATTGGAATAAAAATAATAATTTCGTTGATTGTATGTTGGAACTATATAGATTACCCACTGCATGCAAATACTTTGATTGTGTACGTGGACTCATCGTAGCCAAGCGTTGTGAAGTTAAAAGGAACTTGCGAACCCTAGACTTGTTATTCCCTCCATCGTTTTCGGCCTTCGGCCGCTCTGCTACTGTGTTTTTGATTTCCCTATCGCTTTGCAACTAGTTTACTGATAGTCTCCCCACTTGCTTCTTGTCGCTTGCACCTTGAAAGCTTGCCCTGAACACTCGATAGAGAAGAGATGTAAAAAAATTGTTCGCTGCTTGAACTGGGTTGGTTGTTTTCCTCTGGGGTTTAAACTTCGCGGCTTGCTCATTTCAGTATTTAACAGACTGTAAAAGTCGCAATCTTCTTTGGCCCGGTAGTGAGAGTCATGGCTTCCCATCTTATGATTGTTGAGTCCTAGGGTTTCTCAGCAGAGTGAACAATTTGGTTGGGGAGTAGTGGCGGCCCAAGCGTTTATATTTCTTGGCTTGTCGCTCCAACTCTTGGCTGTCGCTGGTCGTTGTTGCGTTGGTAACCTCCCTCTTTCATGTGACAGATGAAGGATTTGTTTCTCCTTACGTTGGTGGCGGAACTACTATTTGTGGGTGGTTATGTTACATTGAAGTTTTAGGTAAGAACTATTATTGGCATCTTTGTTTTATTTACATCTATGTTTATATAAGTGCAAAATCTTAACGATATCATGGTTTTTGTTACACAGGTGACGGTTTTTCCTCTTGTGTGGTTGGTGCAAAGCTGGAACAACCATTTGCTTACGGGTAAGCCTTGGATATCCCATGGTAGTTTGTCCTTGTTCATTTCCTTATGGGACATTTGATGGTTGGTCGCCGTGGTCTGCAAAACCCTCGTGGTTTTGGTTTACCTGGGTTAACTTAGTTCATTGTTTTTGTTAATGATAAATTCTTGCTTTATGCGGGGCTTCCGGCTTAGGCTGTGACCTGTAAATTTTTATTTTGCTTCTTGTTTTGTATATAGAATGTATAAAAATATAGAAGGCCTATCAAGCCATTCTTTTTTAACTCTTAGAAGCCGAGAGGCATTAGAAAGGAGCTTAGACTCTCTTGTCTGATACCTCTGTTGTAATTTTGATACATTAGGGTTTTTACCCTAACTCCGTGATGTAAAGATGTATTTAATGCTTTTAAGTTATATTTTTATTACAATATAATACTATAAATTACTCTGTTATTTCTTTTACTGTAAAATGGGTTATTAAGCTCGGTGAATCGAGCATGTCTATGTTTTGCTAATTTATTTCCTGCAAGTTATTACATTTAAATTTACTCTGTAAATTATTCTAAATATTATATGTTTCCCTTATTTTCCTCTATTCTAATAAGGTTTTAAATATCATTTTATATTTGTTAACTTTTAAAAGGAATAAGTAATTTAATGTTTTAGAGTCGTACTTATGTAACTGTATAGTTACATATTTAAAGTACAAAGTTTATGTTTACTTGATATTTATTATAATGTTTAAAAAGAATGTTATTTTACTTATAAATATTTATTATTGATATAATTATGTACATTATCGTTATACTTAGTCTATTTATGAAGTGTATAGATGGGAAAATATTTTATTGTTACACTCTTATGCTTTCTATACTAAATAATTTATAAAGAATTTCCTTCTGTATTTATATTACCCTATTTGGATTATAACATTAGAAATTTTAAAATAAGGGAAATAACAAATTGACTGTGTTCCTTTCTCTAAATAAATAATAGTGTTTGTTTAAACTCCTTAAGAGACAGGTTAGTAGTTGTAGAACTTGCGTAAGTTTAGCTAGATAAGATGAATGAATTATTTACTTTATTAGTCATAAATGAAATCACCTAGCTAACAATCTTAAACCAACTAGTTTTATCTTTAGAATTAAATCAAGATTTTTTCATCCTTACTCACAGTTTGGTTTCTACTATTACAGTAGTTATTTATCCTAAATAGGAAAAGAAATGGACTGCAGAACTAAAAAGGAATTTTAATTAACCCAATACTACACCTTTTAACTATTATCTTCTTTTCCTTTTCTTTCAAAATAGATATAAGGATTTCAGAAGTGAATACTGTGTAGAGGAATATTTCATCTACTAAAATATACTGCTGTTAGCATAATGATATAACTTCCTTTCCTTTTCTAATATTCTGACATTCACAGTCTAGGTCTAACACTACTCTATGTACAGAATAATATTTCTTCTGATATCAAAGATCTTAATAAAAGAAAACATTCTAGTATTCAAGCTAACATCTTATTTAAATTTACATCATACTTCATTCATTTAAATACACCACCTGTGCTAGAGTACGATCTAGACTACTCCAGATGGGGAAAAATACAGGTAGGATTTATTTTTCATCAAGAATAAATTCATTAATAAACAAGCTAAGATATTCTATCCTCTAAGTTTACATCATAACCTACAAATGCATCATTCACTCACACAGAGATATTAACACAGAATTTAGTAGATAGCAGAACCTGTTCTTAAAGCTTGGTCAACAACAGCAATGGGAGGCCGTTCCTCCCTTCCAACTCCTAGAGAGCGCTCAAACAACGACTCCTCAGGACCCCCAAGTCTGCTTTGGTCTCCCTGGCTGGAACTAGGTGAAGTAGATAACCAAGTACTAGTCCTAAGACTCAATACCAATACTAAACCCGTCAATCAAATTTATTGGCTAAAAAGCTATATTAGATCAAGTTCCTGCAGTTTATCCCTCAAACACCTTCCTTACAGTTTCCCTTTTCCCAATGAATTCCTTGAAGTGCATTCCCCCTAAATGATTCTTCTCCTGGAAAATATATGAGCAGCCTCAGCTCTCTACATTGGGCATTTTTATAAGATTTCCTAGGTCTTTTTGGGTTAGTTGTCATTAATTAAGCCACCTGCTCTGATCCCACTTTCTTGGGGGATCATGACTCCAAATGTAGGGAAGTTGCCACCTGCAACATAGGAAGTGTTTGAGGATGCTGCCACTTGTATTTTTGCTCTCCACCTAGTTCCTTCCACCAGTTTTACCAGTAACACTCTTATTAACAGCTCTCGCAAGCTGTTGTCTCCACTTTTTATTTATTAAAAATAAAATATTCAAAATTACATTCCACATCTTTTGACTCTGTTGAGTCATCAGTTTCAACTTAGCATTAAATTTAACATAATGTCTTAGGAATAAATTTAAAACAAATAACATTATTTTACAAAATTGGGGTATGTGACAGTAACTTTCAAACATGTACTATTTCTTGAAATCCTTCCACTCTATATTTTTCCATTTTAGTCCCTTAACAAGTTTTAAGTCCTGCCACCATATCTTAGCTTTTCCATTCAAGTTGTATATGTCCATGTAGGATTTCATATTATTGGTGTAATCATAAAAATTAAAATCTTTCAATGTCCCCAGGAGCCAAGGCTCTGCTTCAGCTCTAGTCTTAGTCTCCCCATTAAAGGTTGGGGGTTTAATTTTCCTGAACTCCCCCAATAACTAAACCTGGTACTTTCTTTTCCTCTTTGATGAGTTGTTTCTATTCTCATCATTACTAGATTTTGTACTTTTAGCTTTCTATTTATTTGCATAATTTTCAATCTTCTTGGTACTTTATTATGAAGTTAACGGTAGTTGAAAATTTTGTGGTGTCCTACTAGTCTTGCATTTCTTAATTTCAGAAATATTGCGCAGTAACACCTCATTTTATTCATTCTACTATTTTGCTTTCATCGCCTTTCTGTTATCTACCTTATATATTTTCATTTTAGCTATCTACCTTATAGCTTTTCATTTTAGCTATATGAATTCTGAGCTTTAAGTGTGCACAAATTGTTTTCTCCTACAAAATATGTACATTACCCATATGGCATGACTTATCTGCTCCTTGCTTTTGTTTATATATAAATATGATGTTATATATATTCTGATTTTTTCTATTTATGCAAAAGATAGTTTTTAAGTAGTTAGTTTCTGTGTTTTATGTTATTCTGGGGATTACCTTCATTGACAGTTTAGTGCAAGGAAATACATTTCTGAGTATGGATTTTTCCTTACTATTATGCTGTAGGGAAGAAAGATACTTAAGCCAAAAAAATGGTGAGCAAATGTTGACAGTGAGGGAAGGCCTGTGGGGTTCCAGAAGGCTCTCAAGACAATTTTTTTGTGGTTAGTTTTCTTCCTCAGTTGTAAAGATTTTCAGGACCTTAATTCCTTACATGTGCTTTTATTGTTGCTTGTTGATATATATGACTGGACACCTTTTATTGTATATCTCAAAATTCACTGATGTTTCTATTGTTCAATGGTTTACATAAAAAATTTGGACCTCTCTAACATTAGAAACACGCATAGTTCTATCTTTTCAAGTTAGCTAGCATTGATTTTATGACTAGCATATTGTATCTGTTATGCATTTGTTCCAATTATATGGATGAGTTTGCAATGCTCTTTTTCCTAGTAAGGATTTTTCCACATCAACATTTTTTATCACTTCATTGGGGTTGAGCATTTTTGTTTTATAAAATCTGGGTCAAGAGGTTTCTAATTATTTCATGTAAAATCTGGGCCTTTACAAATTGAGTTTGAAAGGGATTTTCAAGCTACTTTGGCACCCTTTCTAAGCATGTTTTTAATTTTGAGAGCATTTGAAACCTTGTAGATGGTGTACGTTTGGTCACTAATTCTTGTTGGATTTACACACAAGACTATAGACAAGAGTGTTCTAAAGAATAAGACATTAGATTTCTTCTTTATTTGGTGATGCATTGTCTAATTACATTGTAGGAGGAGAGGATTACGTTATGTAACTCCCAAATGCCTCATCTTTAAATGACTATAGTCATAATTGATTACTACGTCACTCTCTTATAAGGCCTCTATCCAAGCCTTTATTACATGTCTAAAGTATGTCTAAGTCCTAATTTTGACCATTATATCTAACACCCTCCTGTAACGGTCACATTACATAAATTTGCTCTCTCAAAACAAAGACAGTCTTTGGATGAGCAAGATGTCTGCACCTTATTCCAAATATCAAAGTTTCAACATCTTGGCACTTTAAGATATCAAAGTTTTGTGTTTGCTTCTTTGAAGAAGCACCATTTTACTTCATTGCCTCCTCTTCACTCTCCTTAAGTGTCTTTCTCTCTTCATGAAAATGAATATATAAAGCATAATGAATCTGCTAACTGCCAACTTTTTTTTACCATCCATTAGTTGAAACAAACCCTGATCTTTGACACTTATTAATCATCTTCTTGCACTTCTTGTCAGCAATTAAAATTTGATTATTACTGAAGGAAAACATTGAACTGTGGGCTATGCTTCATTATCCAACTAACATAAAATATTTTTTTCTGTGAACCAGGGACATCGTCATAAAAGAAACCCCTTACTTCTCATTTGAACTTGCCCACTTCTCAACTCTGCATTTTCTCCACCACTCGAATACATATATAGAGTTGGATTTGTCCTCAACAAAATAAAAATACCAATCTTTCTGATTAGTAAAATGTTGTGAGAAACTTGAATCAATTTACCAGTCTCTTTTGTTCCCAATGACTCCTTTATTGCTTTTTACAAACACATAAAATTATTCTCCCTCTTTACATTCAACTGCACTGGCTTATTTCTTCCCAGACTGATAAACTGAAGTTAGGAAGAATGCCCATGGCTGTGCTTTTTGTCCACCACTATTCCAACAGAATTTGGTCTTTTTTCCTAGCTTGCCACAATAAAAACACTTATACCTTTCCTACGTTTCTGAGTATCTAAATGAACACTCTTGCTGCTATCTTTATGCTTGTCTTTTCCTTTGAATTGTGCTTTTAAGGCCACTTTCGATTTCCATTCACACTTCTGCTACCGAACTGCTTCTTCCACCTATTACTCAACACTCAAATGTCGGATCAACATCTCCAGAAGTTATATTTAAGGTTTCAACAAATTCTTCATATGAAGGTTATAGGCTTTTCAATGTGATTACTAAGCCATATCTTATTTTTTAGTTTTTCTATCAATTTCTTTCAAGTTTTCTAAATTCTTAGATTTTGAAGAAGTGATCTTGAAGAGATTCTTTTTCCTCAATCTTGATTGAAAACAAGAAATTCTTTATGAAAAAATCTTTACATATATATGATGTTTCACACATGTTTAACCTTTAATGCCCCCAAATTTTTAAAGCATCATCATTGTCTTGCACTTAAGTGAACATATCATTGGTCAATGAGAGTTTGACTGACATCAAAACCTCCTGGTTTATTCGATCATGCTTAGCATGGTTATCCTCATTTGTTGTATTTCAAAATTCCTTTCCCAATAATTTTTTGTCTCAGCACTATATAAAAAAAATCACAAGCACCCTCTGTTTCCACATAGTAAAATTTTTACCATGAAACCCGATTGCCTTCCAACATAATATGTATAGATGAGTTGTTCTTAAGAGTATAAAGAAATGTTTTAAAACTTGGAATCGGACTCGGAATCGACCGAGGGTCAACTCGGACTCGATCTCGGACTCGACAATGACTAGGCAATTACTCGGGTGGTTTGATTTTAATGACTCGATTTATTAAAAAACATACAAAATATTTAAATTTTAAAGAAAAAATATATTTTAAAGATTATAACCCATCATTCCAAAGCATTAGAGACAAAACATCCAAAGTATGATCATATATATACCATATAAGGGTGAACATATCAAAATTGCATGAAGGGTACTGTGCCAATGTGCAAGGCTGTAAGCAGCAAATACATAAATCGGCCAATTTAAAGGTCAACTCGCCAAAATCTTCAAGCCACTAGGTGCTTTAACTACTATATAGTGAATTTACTTGCAAGTGTTGGAGGCTTTCTATGCTTGCTTGGGTATCTACCTTAGCACATACTAGTCCTCTCTGAATAGTCCGAAAGTGAATACTTCTCACACAATTCAAAATTCTGGATTTCTCACAGCCTGAAATTGCAGACTTCTCACATTGTCCCGAAATTGCAGAGGTTTTAAACAATCCATTCTTGTGGCCCTTTTGATGGTTATTGCTGTAGTGAAATAGTCTGAAATTCGTGAAGGAGATCTCTTACCTTTTTTTGGGTGGTTTGTAAACTATGGCAGCCATATAAGTGTCTATTTTGTCTTTGAAGAGTTTGGGATCACCAAAGTTGACTAGTTGAGGGTTTCCACAATCATTTGTAGTCAAGGGTTAATATCTACACAGTCCTGTGACAGTACAAATTTTGTGAATCATTGAAGAGGCCACAAACCAAGTTTTGAGCCTTCTATGTGACATGGTGTAGGACTTTTTAATTGAACATAAAGGTGCATAAAAGTCGCAAGTTCTTGGAGAGGGTTACAGTCTAAATTTATAAGGTTGCAAGACCAAGTTTGATGGTTAAAACCAATGTTAGGTTAGGTTAGCAGTTAGGTTAGGGTAGGAGTTAGGTTAGGCAATAAGTTTTAATTTTAAAAAAAAATGAAATTCGGGAAAAAATCGGCGACTTGACCTTTAACTCGGCCGAGCTGACCTGTTTGGTACCGAACCATTGAAAAAAATTGAAATCCGGGAAAAAATCTGTGAGTTGACCTTTAAATCGGCCAAGCTGACTCGTTCGGTACCAAACTAGCCACCCGATCCAATTTAAGGGCCGGTTTGACTCGGTTAGGGTTCAACTCGGGTGACTCGGGCTGAGTCTGAGCTGGCTCGGTCGAGTTTAAAAACACTGGTATAAAGTTAATGTTGCAAATTTGTTTTGTGGAATATATTGCCGAGGGTCCAGAAACAAACTTATCATAAATCTCGGGGAAATTATTGGCAAGCATAAATTTGGATGTGAGAAATGTTAGGATATTTAGACACTTAGGAGTTAGTTAAGATCAACTTGTGTAATATATCCGTTAGGTAAAAGTGTGTTTCTTTAGTATGCATTAGTATGCATTTTTAAATATTTTAATCCAACGGTCACGATATGTTCTAGACATAGAGTGATCCGACGGTTCAATTTCTCTTAGATCATACCTACCATTGATCCGTGGCTTAACACCCGATTGGTCTATGATCTCTATTTAAAGAGCATAGAGTGTCCTTGGATAGTTGATCGATTATGAGAAGCTCATGTAACTTTCTTTCTTTTGCATAATAAATTGCTCCAAGTAGCTATTTGGCTGGGGTCGTGGACTGTTTCCCTCTCGAGGGTTTTAACCACGCGACAAACATTGGTGTATTGATCTGTGATCTGTTTGTGTGAATCAGATGTTCTTGGTGTTCGGTCCTTTTTGAGTACCCTATGTACCCTAACATGGTATCAGATCTTTTATGAAGAGCCGCTTTTGGTTTTGATCAAGATCTGGAACCGGTGTTGCCGAAAATTTGAAAGATTTTCTGGTTCTAGATTTTCTTTGCATTTGTGGCTAGTAGGAGCTCTTCCATTGCGTCCAGAGCGTCGTTTTCATTTGGAAATAGTTTTCGTTTCACCGAAAACCATTTTCGTTTGTTCTAGAAACACCCATTTCGGCAAATCTAAAGGTATAATGTTACAGTGATGGATTTGTTTTATTTTTTTAAAATCTCTCATATTTTATCAGTCTTATTATTAGATCATTTTGTTTTAGTCTTGGACTGTTGCCTTCCTTGGCTGCGTATGCTCTTTGCCGTTCACCTTGCGTGATCACAACGAATCAGAAACAGTGAGGGAAAGTTTTTTTTCTTGTCTTCTCGACTACGTATGCTCTTTGCCGTGCACCTTGTGTGATCATGGCAAATCAGAAACAACGAGAAAAATTGAAAACGTAGACTTTCCGGGTAAGCTAACCAAGATCTAACCCCATTGTATGGAAAAAAAAAATTTCGTTTTTGTTTTTCATTTTTTTGTGATTTGCAGGAAAAGAAAGCAAGCACAGAAAACAAGAGAGAATAGTTAAAAAAAAAAAAAAAAACCCCTTTTTCTTTCCATATTTTTATGTACCTTTTAAACTTAGCTCACTTGGTCCAAAGTTGCTTTACACCTTGATAAGTCTTGAGTTCAAATCTTATCAAGCTACTTTTAGTGCATGCAATTTCTATTTTCAAGTTACTTTATTGTAAAAGTGCATCTCACATTAATAAAATAAAATAAAAGTGAGTCACTTAAGTATTTTAATTTATTGCCGTACTATTTAAAAGTACATTATTGTAAAAGTGAATCTCACTTATTCTACAAAAGTGATTCCTTTCAAAGCAACTTTATTATAAAGTGATTGTCAAAGGTTGATCTTTGGAAGAGGGGGGTTCTTTTTTTTAGTTGGTCAAGTTAATATCTGCCATGTCACTATTGGGGACATCTTCAACATTTCATTTGATCAAGCATAAATTTATCATCCAGAATCAGTTTTAAGTGCTGGTTTTTTTAAAACCGCATATTTTTTCGAGCTCCTTGCATCCAAACAGTTAGTTTCTGTTCTTTCAGCCATTAGTTTACAGTATGGCCACCCCTTGTGATATTATACTTATAAGTTCTAACTATTTCTCATGGAAATCTCGTATGGAGGATGTTCTGCGAAGTAGGCGACTTTTCAGGATAACCTCAGGGAAAGAAACAGAACCCACTGATGATGATAAAAAAATTAAATGGGAAAATAGATGTGATGAAGCTCGTGGATTGACTGGGATGTCAATCTCTACTGATTTGCGATTCCACATATCTGGCATTGATGAACCTGATAAAGCTTGGGAAAAGTTGGAATCTGTGTTTGGTAAACACAATGAAATTTGGGGTCATCAACTTGAGAATGAGTTGCTTTCCTTGAATCCAAATGATTTTTCATGCATTAAAGACTATTTATCTAAGTATAAAACTCTTAGACTATTATGTGCCGAATGCAAGATTAAGAAATAAGACAAACAACGTATTTATCATATTCTTTCAAAACTTGGACCTGCATATTCTGTTTTTGTATCTACATTTTACTCCATGAAAGAATCCTTGCTAGTAGCTAGCTATCAAGAGCCTAGCCTTGAATCCTTTTGTGATTCCTTAATTAGAGAGCAAGATAATCTCATTCATCTTGGAATAATTAACAATGCAGATACATCTGGGAAATCCTTACTATCCCAACAGAAAGAAAAGTCCAAGCCTCCCAAGAAACAGAATTCTCGCAATAATAAGCCAAACAACAAGGGTCCCAAACCCTCTCAGTCAGCTCCTCCTTTAAAAAATGACAAAGGATCCAATCAAAAAGGAAAGAAGACTGAGCGTCATTGCAATTTTTGTGGGAAAGATAATCATGATGAATCTAAATGTTTTAAGAATATGGCATCCTTGGAAGCAGCAATGAAGAAGCACCACATCAGCCTAGATTCATTTTCAGAATATAACTCTCATGGACATGCACTTTGTGCTTCTGGTTACTCTTATACTGCATCTTCTTCTTCTACTTCAAATGAATGGCTCATTGATTCTGGAGCATCTTATCATATGGATAAGGATCAAGCCATCTTTTCTACTATGCATGAATGTAACACCAAACAAATATTTATTGGTGATGATAGATCTCTAAGTGTTGTAGGATCTGGAACAGTTCTAGCAGAAAATGGTCATTTCAGTGATGTACTATGTGTTCCAAAAATTTCCTGCAATTTGTTATCAATCTATCAAATTACTCATTCAGGTGAAGGTAAAACTATGATGTTTACACCTCACCAAGTTGTAATCAAGGATTTTAAAAATCCTCAAAATATCCTTGCTACTAGAACTGTTGATGATATTACCAGGTTGTACAAATTTAACAACTTTGGGTCATCACATTTTCCTTCAGTTTTTGTTGCTCATAGTGATAACTTGAGCAAACTTTGGCATGAACGATTTGGTCACTTAAATTATCGCTCATTGCAACAACTATGTAAAGACAATATGGTGACTGGTCTTCCACTGGTATCTTGCAAGGATGGTGTTTGTTCCGTTTGTGTACTCGAAAAACATCATCGGGACATTTTGACAAACGTGCCTCTTGGCACGCCTCGGTTCCCTTAGAGCTTGTGCATAGTGACTTCTGTGGCCCTCTTCCATCTTCTTCCTTTTCTGGTTTCAAATATTTCTTAACTTTCATTGATGACTACTCCAGACGCACTTGGGTTTACTTCCTAAAACTTAAGAGCGAAGTATTTAACATGTTCTTGGCCTACAAGGCCCTTATTGAAAAACAATCTGGTCATCAAATTAATTTAAGATCTGACAATGGAGGAGAATATGTTAACAACAAGTTCACTACTTTTTACACTGAACAAGGAATCCAACAACAACACACTGTTCCATATACACCTCAACAAAATGGTGTTGCTGAAAGGAAGAACTTCACTTTTTAAAGAAATGGCTAATTGTATGATCCAATCTAAAGGACTAAGTCTTCAATATTGGGATGAGGCCATAAATTGTGCAAATTATATAGTTAATTGCACACCCACAAAAGTTTTACAAGGTATAACACCAGAAGAAGAATGGAGTAAAATTAAACCAGATGTAAGTCACTTTCGTGTGTTTGGTTGTGAAGCATGGGCTCACATTTCGGATGAAAAATGGAAAGCATTGCAGCCTAAAAGTGAAAAGTGCATATTTGTTGGATATTCTGAAGATGTAAAAGGTTATATACTTCTTCAGCCACATTCTCATGATATAATCATTAGAAGAGATGTTAAATTTGATGAAAATCTCTTGGCCTGCGAGCCTAACTTGGCGGGTGTGCCATCTTTGGCCTGCGAGCCTGATTCAGCGATTGTTCCTTCTTCTTCTTCTTCCAACTTCCTTGACAGGTTTCCAGCTCCAGTTTCTAATGATGACAGTGAGGATGAAAATCCACCTCCGCCTGCTCATGTTCCTCCAATTTCACCAGCACCAATACTTCCTCGATGGGTTCATTCAACATGTGAAGCAGCTGGTGATCTTGTTGGTGATCCTAGAGATCAACGTCGAATACATTCTCAGTTTCAGTGAGGCTCTTCTCTTTTGCCTCAAGTTTCCAAGAATCATGATCCAGAAAATTTTGTAGAAGCTTCAAGAAATCCAGATTGGGATGCAGCTATGGATGAAGAATATCGTTCCTTAATGGCGAATGATACTTGGGATCTTGTTCCTCTTCCAAAAGGAAGAAAACTTGTCAAATGTAAATGGGTCTACAGAACTAAGTATGCATCAGATGGAAGTGTTGAAATACTTAAGGCAAGGTTAGTTTCCAAAGGTTTTTCCCAAGTTGAAGGGATTGACTACAATGAAACCTTTGCCCCTGTAGAAAAAAGGAACTCCATCCGCCTTGTTCTTTCCCTTGCAGCCTTACATAACTGGGAAGTCCATCAAATGGATGTCAAGTATGCCTTCTTACATGGTGACTTACATGAGGAAATTTACATGGAACAACCTCCTGGATATGTTCAGAATAAATCTAGCCTTGTCTGTCTCCTTAAGAAATCCTTATATGGCCTTAAGCAATCTCCTAGAGCTTGGTATGCCAAAATGGATAGCTTTCTCCTTGACACTGGTTTTTCTAGATGCCATTCTGAACTTAATGTCTATAGCAAGAAAGTAGGAAACCATCGCATCATACTTGTTCTTTATGTTGATGATCTTATCCTTACTGGTAGTGACCCTAACCTTATAGCCCATGTGAAATCCAGTCTTAAGCAAAATTTTAAAATGTCAGACTTAGGACATTTGCATTATTTTCTTGGTCTCCAAGTCTTGCAAACCAAAGAAGGAATCTTTCTTTCCCAGTCTAAGTATGCTTGTGACCTTCTTCGTCGCTTCCACATGGAAGATTGTAAACCAGCCCCTTCTCCTGTCCAGTCTGGAGTCAAGCTTTCTACCACTTGTACTTCCCCTGAAGTAGATGCCACCTTGTATCGTCAACTTGTTGGTAGTCTTTTATACTTGACTCATTCTCGTCCTGACCTTTCCTTTTCCGTTGGTTGTGTTTCCCATTATATGCAAACTCCTCATGAAAGTCACTGGAAAGAAGCAAAAAGAATACTTCGATATATTCAAGGTACAATTCAGTTTGGGATTCATTACAGTACAGGGGGGAAACCTTTGTTGGTTGGTTTCACTAATTGAGATTGGGCCGGTGATCCTGATGATCGGAAGTCTACTGCAGGTTATGTTTTTAGTCTGGGATCTGGACCTATCACTTGGGCTTGTAAGAAACAACAAGCTCTTGCTCTTTCTTCAGCAGAAGAAGAATATCGAGCCGCAGTTACTGCCAGTCAGGAAGATTTATGGCTTCGACATATCCTTTCAAAGTTTGGATTCGAGCAGCACCAGCCTACTCCACTTTGGTGCGACAATCAAAGTGCCATGAAGCTTGCCAAAGATCCAGTTCTACATCAGCGCAGCAAACACATTGAGCTACACATGCACTTCATCAGAAATATTGTTCATGATCATGTTATTGAAGTGCTCTATTGTCCTATAGATGATCAAGTTGCAGACATCTTCACCAAGTCTCTTACATAAGCGAAGTTTTCTAAACTTTGGTCTATGTTAGGAGTTCAGGAATGTCCTTAAAGGGGGATAGGCTCTAATGCCTCCTTCCTTCTCCTAATAGTGTCACTTTTGTAAATCCTTCAATCCTATCCCAAGTTGTTCTTAAGGGGGGATGTTAGGATATTTAGACACTTAGGAGTTAGTTAAGATCAACTTGTGTAATATATCCGTTAGGTAAAAGTGTGTTCCTTTAGTATGCATTAGTATGCATTTGTAAATATTCTAATCCGACGGTCATGATATGTTCTAGACATAGAGTGATCCGACGGTTCAACTTCTCTTAGATCATACCTACCATTGATCCGTGGCTTAACACCCGATTGGTCTATGATCTCTATTTAAAGAGCATAGAGGGTCCTTGGCTAGTTGATCGATTATGAGAAGCTCATGTAACTTTCTTTCTTTTGCATAATAAATTTCTCCAAGTAGCTATTTGGCTGGGGCCGTGGACTGTTTCCCTCTTGAGGGTTTTAACCACGTGACAAACATTGGTGTATTGATATGTGATCTGTTTGTGTGAAGCGGTTGTTCTTGGTGTTCGGTCCTTTGGGAGTACCCTGTGTACCCTAACAAGAAACTCAAAAAATATTGAAAACGTTGGCAACCTGAAAAACTCTGGAAACTGGAAATATTGAAAGAAATTGGAGATATTTAAAACACTGTTAAAACTTAAAACACACCAAACATATCTGATTTTACTACTTATTGCTAAGACTTGGTGATTGACTACCTTACTATTGTCACAATTTAAATAACAACAACACACTCTAAATTTGACTATTCTGAAATTCCTCAAAGCAAAAACAACTTATGTTGCACACACAATCACTTGCTAATCAAGTTTCAGTAACTAATTCTGTTCTGAAAATTATTCTGTTACTAGAGGATCATCTCTAACTAAAAAAACCAACTTCAAAATCGTAGGTACGCGTCACAAAGCAACATAAAATTTCTAGAGGGCGTTCATGTTTCCTAGCTTATTATAATTTGTTCCAAAAACACCACTTAATTCTAGAGGGCGTGTCATGTTTCCTAGCTTGTTATCATTGATCATTGGTTGGCTTGCCCTAGTCTCTGCCAGGACACGCGTTCCTTGCATGTTTGACACTCCAGCATCATGTTCGACATGTGAACATGTGACACATAGTGCTAGGAGGACATGTCATGTTTCCTAGCTTATTATCATTTGTCATTGGTTGTCTTGCCTTAATATATGCCTGACAACCCCACCAGAAAAATATACAAAGTAAAAATAACAGACTGATAATACAATTCTGAATGATAGAGTATAGTACAAGCCATTGAAGAAGAGGAAAATGATATAGGAAAAAATGATATCCAAAATTGTAGAGCTAGGATTCGTTTGAAATATTAAACTTGTTGTACAATACCACCTAGCAGATTCAATGCCATTTGGTTTTCCTTCCTTTCACAATGCCATATTCCCTCATAACCTTATACCTTTTACAAACTTTGATGTTGAACCTCTACTGTTTCTTGGATTTATTTCTTTTATGTCTGTCTACGTTGACAATGTAGAAATAAACTCGAGAAGCCAGGCTACAGTGAGATATTTTTTCTCAAAATCCCCTTAGTACTGTAACAAGACCTGCCTACCCTGCCAAAGTCATTCTTAGATCAAATTAATTTTATCTCTTTTTTTATGGTCTCTATATGTGATTACATCTCTGTGATGTAGTTTACATGAACTTCCAAGAGATCATGGAACCTGTAGTCACTGGAATCATGGTTAAATCTTATTGCATGTATGCAGCTGGTGTATGAATCTGATGGTGCATATTAAAAGCTATGAAAGCATGGGTAAATATTGACCATGTTCTACATTTTTCTGGAATTTCTACTATTGATGGTAGACGTTGAGGTTTACAAAATATGCTTACTATAATCTCAATATAGGCAAGTAGATATTCAGAGTTGCTGTGACCTGATATGCTACTAAATCGAGGAGTTTTTGTTGGGCCAATAGCTGTGATATAACCATATGATAAAAGTAAGCTCATGGAGGATCAGGCACCACCTTGGTCTTGACCATGAAACTACTGTGTGAAGGATTGATGAGCTGCTACGAATTAGAGAGTGGAAGTATTGCCCAGCCACTGCATGGAAATTCAAAGCTACTGTCAACACGAAGGAGGTTTGCTAAACTAATTGGATGGAGTACTCTTAGTGGTAGTAATCCTGTGCTAAATTGTAGTCTTCACTCTTCGATTTGTATTAGTAATGGCTAGTTAGCATCGTTTACTCCTTTCAAAGTGTGAAAATTTGATTGGAAAGAATTATAGTTTATGGAGTCATAAGATACTGACCATTATTGAATTTAGAGATCTTGAACAAACCATCTTACGTAAAGAATATAGACCAGCAAATTATTCTGAAAACTATGATAAAAGACATAAAGAGGCACTTGTGCTTCTCAAACTGTCAGTGGTAGAAACATTAGTTCCAAAAGTAAGAAATTCCATTGTAGCACCTGTATTGTGGACAAATTTCTAAAATAAGTATCAAGCATCAGAAGTTGGGTGGTCATTGTATTTTAAAAATCTTTTGTTTTAACTTTTCCACCAAGTTACAGGAAGGAGGATCAGTCTCTAAATATTTATTGCACTTGAAGGATCTTAATGATCAATTTTTTTCTATTAAGAAGCCGGTGGACGATGAGGATATTGTTGCTTTGTTGATGTGAAGTTTGCCACCATACTTTGATTCATTTGTTGAGTCCTTACATCTACTTGGGGAGAACCAACAACTTACATTTGGGAAGTTATTAACACTTTTTTATATAGAAGGAAAGGAGGCTGGATCAGATAGAAACATCAACTCCATCCACTATAATGAGGGCATTTACTGCAAATTTCAAAGGAAAGGACAAACAAAATAATGCTAGAAATGTATCAATGAGAACAAACTTAGATGTTATTATTGCAATAAGCCTAGACACTTCAAGAGATATTGCCAAAAAAAACAATATGACTTGGCATGTGGTCAAATGAAATCAAGTCATGCAATTGTTTCCGAAAGAGGTGAAGAAGAAGCAGTGGGTGATTTTGCATTTGTGGCATTACATAATCAATCAACTAAGAATATAGCCTAGTATTTGACTCAGGTGCATCTCACCACTACAAGTTTCATAGAAACTGGTATGCAAATTTCATTGAAGGTAAGAGTAATGGTGAATCTATTGCTTTGGGTGATGGATGGACTCACTATGTTAGAGGATGTGAGGTTGTTCATGTCATATTGAACAATACTTTAAGTTATACTTTAAAAAGTGTTTAATATGTTCCTAACATGAGAAAAAATCACATCTATTAGTGAGATAACTAGGAACCCTAATCTTTTTGTAAATTTTCAAGGAAGCAAATATATGGTCACTACTCTCGTGATAACAAGGTGACTGTAGTTCGTATTGGTGAAAAAGGGTTGTATAGATTGGTTGATCTAAAAACAACAAAGTCACATGCACCAGCTGTGGTAGAGAATACAAATCCACTCTGGCATGAAAGGTATGGACACCTAAGTTATCAAAATTTATCTGTACTTAATAAGACTAATATGGTGGATGGTCTTCCATCCATTCGAGATTGTTAGAGGTATGTGCAGGATTGTTAGAGATATGTGCAGGCTGCCAGTTATGAAAACAACATTCTTTCATTTGATACTGATAATAAAACATGGCAAGCCAAAGGAGTTTTGGACCTAGTAAATGTTGATTTGCATGGTCCAATGAAGCCACCTACAATATCTGGAGCTAAGTATTTCCTACTACTAGTTGATGAATATTCAAGGAAAATGAGGGTTTGTTTTATTGCGCTCAAAGGTTCTCTACAACCCAGTATGGGGGAGATCTTGTAACGTGATGTAACGTTACTAACATGTCGGCAAAAAGAATACTGATAGTGAATATTATGGGAGAGATCTTGTAACGTGATGCAACATTTGTAACATGTTGGCAAACAATAATAGTGATAGTGAATATTATGGGAGAGATTTTGTAACAAAAAATAAAAAATAACATCACTTTCATAATGTTATTTTTATTAATAAAAACTAAATTTTCTAATACGCCAAAATAAATGTCGGCCACAAAAACAATCTAATATGGGGGAGATGTTGTAATCTTCCTACCTAACAAAACAATAAAAAAGTAAAAATTTAATTATCCGTACAAAAAATATGTGGTTCAAGAAAAAAACACAAAATTGAATTATCCACAAAAAAATGTTGGCCTTGCACATGGTTTTAAAGCCATGTGCAAGGCATTCTAAACAACCCATGGTTTTATTGTACATGGTTTAGGAGGGCCTTGCAAATGGTTTTAAGACCATGTGCAAGGCCTCCTACACAACCCATGATTGTAGGAGGGCCTTGCATATGGTTTTAAAACCATGTGTGGGGAAATGATGCAATGTTCGTTCCTAACAAGATAAAAAATATTATATGTCGGCCATAAATAATATTAAATATTAATAATAATAAAATTATATGTGGACCTTAAATAAAAAGATGTGTCTTTTGGTTTGAATCAAATCAATGGATACCTAATAAGAGGTTTGCACCTCAAGAGATTTGATCCATCTCGGTGCTTGATAGAGCCTAGGATTTGGATCTACGCTGGTGAATAACAATTCAAATTGTTGTTCAAAGTTTGTAACATGAAAAGATTTGGTAGAGAAACAAACAAGTAAACAGCTCAATGCTTTAGGATATGATAATGGAGGTGATTTTGTTTCAACTTAGTTCAAAGAATTTTGCAAAAGGGAAGGTATACATAGGTAGTATACCACTCCATACACTCCACAGTAAAATGGAGTCATGGAAAGGAGGAATAGGATAGTTGTGGAGATGGAAAAGTGCATGGGGCACATCCAGAATGTACCATAGCCATACCGGAAAAAAGTAGTGAATGATGTGGTTTACATCCTTAACAAAACTCCTTGTAAATATTTGTAGGATATCACTCTTGAGGATTCATGGTTAGGTAGAAAACCCTTTGTAAGATATTTTTCGTATTTTTAGTTGTATTGCCTTTGCAAATATGCCCAAAGAAAAACGTTCCTAATGAATACCTGGATGTCTCTACAAACAAAATTGTGATTAATAGAGATGTTTTAGATGAGAAAATATCATTCTTCTGTGGTAATGGTAAATCTATGGATAGTACTAAGTAGTGTGTGGGAAATTGTTCCTCATTCAAGAACAAGTTCTATTGTTGAAATGAAATAGGACTTGGAGCTAGAAACATCAGAGGAGTCAAGTTCCAAGCAGGGGTTTGGTAAAGAAGAGGGGGATTCTCAATCTTCACAATAGAGAGGGATTCTTGATCTTCACATCAAGATCAGGAGAACCAACAAAGGAAATGGAAGTGTATTATACTATGATGGAAGGATATTGAGAAGATGAGTTTCCAAAGGCACTAGAAGGATAGACTACACGATTGAGGCAACAAATTGTGCATGGCAGTGAGTAGGTAAATTTTTCTCTAACTTTCTGTTGTTTTTATGCCAGGTATTTGAACCTAGTACATTTGGATAATCCAAAGGAAAAATTGAATTGGAGGCTTCCATGAAAGTGAAATATGATGCATAGATGAAAAACAAGACTTGGGTGTTGTCAACATTGCCTTTAGGGAAGAAAGCAATTCATTGTAAATTGATTTTTAAAGTCAAATATAAATCACATGGTTCTTTGGAAAAATACAAATCTTGTCTTGTTGCCAAAGGATATCCATAAGATGAAGGGGTGGGCTGTAAAGAAACTTTTTCCCCTACAACGAAAATGGTAACTTTTCGACTAGCTATCTCCATTTTTGCTCATTCTGGATGGAAGGTATACAGATGGATGTTAAAAGTTCCTTGGTGTAACTGCATGGGTTTCATTTTTTTGGAAAGAAACATCTGGTTTGTTGGTTGGTAAATTCCTTGTATGGACTCAACCAGGATCCTCAAGCCTGGTATTTCAAACTTGATCAATACCCTAGAAATTCTAGAATTAGAAAAAACTATTATGAACACTCTTGCTACATCAAAAACAGTGGTGATGATATAGTGATCTTATTTTGTCTATGTTGATGGTGTTCCCATCACCAAAAGCAGTTCCAACAAGATTCATCAGGTGAAATTTGATATTTGATCTATTTTTGAAATTACTGAATAAAATCCTGCTTCATTATTGTTTAGGTGCATAATTTTTGCAATCTAAGCACACAATCTTTTTATCACAAGTCAAGTATGCCAAAGAAATCTTCAAAAATTTCAGAATGGTTGAATGTAATCCTACATCTACACCTATGGAAGTTGGCATAAAACTCTCAACTTTCATGGACTCACCACTAATCAATGAGTCATTGTATTGGAAATTGGTTGGTAGTTTGATTTATATTACTACCACCCAATTGGATCTATGTTTTGCAAGTGCTTTGTCTCTTTCTCAATTCATGTCTAATCTTGAAGAGTTACATTGGCAAGTTGCAAAATGAGTAGGTCAATATTCAAAGGGACCCTTTACTTTGGAATTCTATATCAGAGATCTGTTGACTCCATGCTAGCAAAGCATATTGATTTCAATTGGGTAGGATCAGTCGATACAAGGAAGTCAGAAACAAGTTATGTGTTCACTCTTGGTTTAGGAAGGTAATTTCATGGAAAAGTAAGCTACAACCTACAATTGCCTTATCCTCCATTGACATAAAATTCAACGTAGACTTCAGTACAGGTTGTGAGGAAATGTGGTTACGAAGAATATTGGTTGATCTTCAACTTTACCAAGTAGTGCTAACCTCGCTTTTCTGTGACAATCAGAGTGCTCTCAAAATGGCAAAAAATTCAGTCTATCATGCCATAACTAAGCATATTGAAGTTCATCACAATTACATCAGATAGTTCGTTGATAATCAAGACATTTTCCTTTATCATTGTCCTACACCAAAGCAAACTATTGACATAATGACAAAACCACTTGGTAATGATAAGTTTACTCATCTTACCATGTTGTTAAAAAGAAAGCCAACTCCAGCTAGATTTTCATAATGGTGTAATGATCTAACACACATAAGCTTTCGCTCACAGTGCCATGTTAGAAAGAAAGCTAACTCCAGCTAGATTTCCATCATGGTGTAATGTATTTGATGACAATGTGGTAGTGTTAGATGGAAAACTACCTTATGAAAGATAACACACATTAGCTTTTACTCATCGTCCAATGTTTTAAGAATGAAAGCTAACTTCAGCTAGATTTTCACCATGGTGCATTGTGATTGATGACAATGTGGCTGTGCTAGATGGAAAACTACACTATAGAATCTTACACACATTAGATTTCACTCACCATGCAACGATTTAAGGATGGAATATAACTTCAGCTATATTTTCAACACAACGTAATGTGATTGATGACAATGTGCTTGTGTTACATGGAAAACTACCTTATGAAAGCTAACATACATTAGCTTTCACTTATCGTGCCATGTTGTTAAAATGAAAGCTAACTTCAGCTATATTTCCATCATGGAGTAATGAGCTAACACACATAAGCTTTCCCTTATAGTGCCATGTTGTTAGAAGGAAAGCTAACTCCAGCTAGATTTTCATCATGGTGTAATGTATTTGATAACAATGTGGTTGTGTTAGATAGAAAACTACCTTATGAAAGCTAACAAACATTAGCTTTACTAACTGTGCGATGTTTTAAGAATGAAAGCTAACTCCAGCTAGACTTCCATCATGGTGCATTGTGATTGATGACAATGCAGTTGTGCTAGATGGAAAAATATACTATGAAAGTTTACACACATTAGATTTCACTTACCGTGCAATGATTTAAGGATGAAAGCTAAATCCAGCTAGATTTCCAACACGGTGCAATGTGCTTGATGACAATGTGGTTGTGTTACATGGAAAACTACCTTATGAAAGTTAACACACATTAGCTTTCACTCATTGTGCCATGTTTTTAAAAGGAAAGCTAACTCTAGTTAGATTTCCATCATGGTGTAACGAGCTAACACACATAAGATTTTCCTTATAGTGCCATGTTGTTAGAAGGAAAGCTAACTCCAACTAGATTTGTATCATGGTGTAATGTATTTGATAACAATGTGGTTGTGTTAGATGTAAAACTACCTTATGAAAGCTAACCAACATTAGCTTTACTGACCGTGTAATGTTTTAAGGATGAAAGCTAACTCTAGCTAGATTTCCATCATGGTGCATTGTGATTGATGACAATGTGGTTGTGCTGGATGGAAAACTACATTATGAAAGCTAACACACATTAGAATTCACTCAGTGTGTAATGATTTAAGAATGAAATCTATCTCCAACTAGATTTCCATCATGGTGCAATGTGATCAATGACAATGTGGTTGTGTTAGATGGAAAACTACCTTATGAAAGCTAACACATATTATCTTTCACTCATTGTGCCATGTTGTTAGAAGGAAAGTTAACTCCAGCTAGATTTGCATCATGGTGTAATGTATTTGATGACAATGTGGCTATGTTAGATGGAAAACTACCTTACGAAAGTTAACACACATTAGCTATTACTCATTGTGCAATGTTTTAAGAGCGAAAGCTAATTCTAGCTAGATTTCCAACATGGTGCATTTTGATTGATGACAATGTGGTTGTGCTAAATGAAAAACTACATTACGAAAGCTAGCACACATTAGATTTCACTCACCATGCAATGATTTAAGGGATAAAGCTAACTCCATCTAGATTTCCATGACGGTGCAATGTGACAATGTGGTTGTGTTAGACGAAAAATTACCTTATGAAAGTTAACACACATTATCTTTCACTCATCGTGCCATGTTAAAATGAAAGCTAACGCCAGCTAGATTTTCATAATGGTGTAATGAGCTAACACACATAGGCTTTCACTCATAGTGCCATGTTAGAAGGAAAGCTAACTCCACCTAGATTTTCATCATAACATAATGCATTTGATGACAATGTGGCAGTGTTAGATGAAAAACTACCTTATGAAAGCTGTCACACATTAACTTTTACTCACCGTGCAATGTTTTAAGAATGAAAGCTAACTCTAGCTAGATTTCCATCGTGATGCATTGTGATTGATTAAAATGTGGCTGTGCTAGATGGAAAAATACATTATGAAAGTTTACACACATTAGATTTTACTCACCATGCAACAATTTAAGGATGAAATCTAACTTCAGCTAGATTTTTCAACACAACGCAATGTGATTGATGACAATGTGGTTGTGTTACATGGAAAACTACCTTATGAAAGGTAACACATATTAGATTTCACTCATCGTGTGATGTTGTTAAAAGAAAAACTAACTCCAGCTATATTGTCATCATGGTGTAATGAGATAACACACATAATCTTTCCCTTATAGTGCCATGTTGTTAGAAATAAAGCTAACTCCAACTATATTTTCATCATGGTGTAATGTATATGATGACAATGTCATTGTGTTAGATGGTAAACTACCTTATGAAGACTAACAGACATTAGCTTTACTCGCCGTTCAATGTTTTAAGAATGAAAGCTAACTCCCGCTACATTTCCATCATGGTGCATTCTGATTGATGACAATGTGGTTATGGTAGATGGAAAACTACACTATGAAAACTTACACATTAGATTTCATTCACCGTGCAACGATTTAAGGATGAAAGCTAACTCCAGCTAGATTTTCAACACAATGCAATGTGCTTGATAACAATGTGGTTGTGTTAGATGTAAAACTACCTTACAAAAGCAAACACACATTAGCTATTACTCATCATGCAACGTTTTAAGAAAGAAAGCTAACTCTAGATAGATTTCCAACATAGTGCATTTTGATTGATGATAATGTGGTTGTGCTAAATGGAAAACTACATAATGAAAGCTAACACATGTTAGATTTCACTCACTGCGCAACAATTTATGGTCGAAAGCTAACTCTAGATAGATTTTGATCACGGTGCAATGTGACAATGTGGTTGTGTTAGATAGAAAACTAATTCTAGCTAGATTTTCATCATGGTGTAATGAGCTAACACACATGAGATTTCACTCATCGTGCCATGTTGTTAGGAGGAAATCTAACTCCAACTAGATTTCCATCATGGTGTAATGTATTTGATGACAATATGGTTATGTTAGATGGAAAACTATCTTATGAAAGCTAACTCCAACTAGATTTACACCATGGTGCATTGTGATTAATGACAATGTGGTTGTGTTAGATAAAAACTACATTATGAAAGCTAACACGTTAGATTTCACTCATTGTGCAATGATCTAAGGACTAAAGCTAACTTCAACTAGATTTGTATCATGGTGTTATGTATTTGATGACAATGTGATTCTTTTAGATAGAAAACTACTTTATGAATTCTAACACACATTAACTTTCACTCATCGTGCAATGTTTTAAAAACAAAATCTAACTCCATCTATATTTCCATCTTGGTGCAATGAGATAACACATTAGCTTTCATTCACTGTACAATGCTTTAAGAATGAAAGCTAACACATTGTTAAAAGTAAAGCTAATTATGCTAGATTTTCATCATCATGTTATGTATTTGATAACAATGTGACTGTTTTAGATAGAAAGCTACCTTATGAAAACTAACACACATTAAATTTCACTCAACGTGCAATGTTTTAAGAACAAAATCTAACTCCAACTAGATTTTCATCATGGTGCATTGAATTAACACACATTAGCTTTCACTCATCATGCCATGTTGTTAGAAGGAAAGCTAACTTCAGCTAGATTTCCATCGTGGTGTAATGTATTTGAGGACAATGTGGCTGTGTTAGATGGAAAACTAACTTATACTCACCGTACATACATTAGATTTTACTAACCATACAATGTCTTAAGAACGAAAGCTAACTCCAAATAGATTTCCACCATGTTAAATTGTGATTGATGACAATGTGGTTGTACTAGATGGAAAAATACATTATGAAAGCTAACACACATTAGATTTCACTCACCGTGGAACTATTTAAGGACCAAAGCTAACTCCAACTATATCTCCATTGCGGTGCAATGTGATTGATGACAATGTAGTTGTGGTAGATCAAAAACTACCTTATGAAAGGTAACACACATTTTCTTTATCTCATCGTGCCATGTTGTTAAAAGGAAACATAATGCCAGATAGATTTCCATCATGGTGTGATATATTTGATGACAATGTGGTTGTTTTAGATAGAAAATTACCATATGAAATCTAACAGACATTAGATTTCACTCACTGTGCAATGTTTTAAGAACAAAAGACAACTCCGGTTAGATTTCCATAATGGTGCAATGTGATTGATGGCAATGTGGTTGTGTTAGATTTAAAATTGCATTAAAAAAACTAACACACATTAACTTTCACTCACGGTGCAATGTTTTAAGAACAAAAGCTAACTGTAACTAGCTTTCCATCATGGTGCAATGTGATTAATGACAATGTGGTTGTGTAAGATGAAAAACTATCTTATGAAAAGTAATACGCTTTAGCTTTCACTAACCGTGCAATGTTTTAAGAATGAAAACTAACTCTAGCTAGATTTCCATCATGGTGCAATGTGATTGACGACAATGTAGTTGTGTTAGATGGAAAACTTCCTTATGAAAGCTATCGCATGTTAGATTTCACTCACCATGCCATGTTGTTAGAAGGAAGCTAACTCCACTAGATTTCCATTATGGTGTAATGTATTTGATGAAAATGTGGTTGTGCTAGATGTAAAACTACCTTATAAAAACTAACACAGATTAACTTTTAGTCACCGTGCAATGTTTAATGAATGAAAGCTAACTCCAACTAGATTTCTATCATGGTGTAATGTGATTGATGACAATGTGGTTTCGCTAGATGGAAAACTACATTATGAAAACTAACACACATTAACTTTCATTCATCGTGCAACGTTTTAAGAATGGAAGCTAGCTCTAGCTAGATTTCTAGCACATTCATATACATACATCAATAATATAAATGCCATGTCAAAAGTCAAATAGGAATTTGGTGGTTTTAACTAAGTTGATATATGTCATTCTCTAATACTTCTTGGATCTCTTATTGTTATCTCTTCATATATATTTTATGCAATTTATATGTAAATTCCTTTTTTCTAGCGTGCACAAGATGTAGGGGAACAATGTTTTGTGGCATACAAAAGGGCTACCCTATTGTTTTGAATTATTGCAACTATATTACTTTTTTGAACATACACTTCATATGGTTTCACCTTAATTACAAACTAAAATTCAAATGTGTTACAAAAATTGGGAGGAGTTACAATGGAAAATATAATTTTGACAAGAGGGGACTATGTTGACTTCCTAATTAATGGTCTAGTTATTGGACTACGAAGGGTTGAATCTACATACACTACAACTCATTATGGTGAGAAAGGCTTAATGTAGGATATGTTATGGTTTTGATAATTGATGTCATTGAAACACTTTTTATTGTGGAAGATGTTGATAAAGGGGACTTACATCCATGGAAGATCATATATTTGAGGCATAACAAAGGTAAATCAAAATCTTGAAGTACATGTTAAATGTTTTTGATAGTACATTGCTTGTTTTTTTGAGAAAATACTAAGTTTGTTTAATTTGTTGTATATGTGCAAATCTCTCTTCTGCATTTTCTATTGGAGACAAGGTAGATCTTTTACAATGTGGAGTGAAGGTGGGTGAAGGCTCCATATTCAATACAAAGATTGGTCATAAGGTGCATGGAAGGATGGTAAATAAAGGATCCATAGTGGTTAACATTGAGAAGGTGTTAAAACTTGATGCTCTTTTTCCACATCCAACAGGATTTGAGAATACACTAGGGGGTGCATTGGGATCTTATGAGATTTGGACAAAATCAGATTTGGAACCTCGTTGTCATGATCATCCAGTAAATACTGCCCAAGATAGGCTTACATTCACATGTAAAATGGTCTCTTTTACAAATAAATGAATGGGAACAAGCATGTGCATTGCCAAAGGGGAATGAAAATTACAAGGTGAGATTTGAAGGGTGAATGAAAATTTCAAGGAGGCACCCAAGGAAATGGTGGTATGCGATTTTATAGAGAACAAAAATCCCTTAAACACATGGGATGACGATATTTATAATGAAAAATATCTAGTCTCAATTGCTATGCACATAATGAGGCCATATAAAAGGGTTAAGCAAGTTGTGGCTACAAAAAAAGTTGGAAACTTTCAAATACAAATAGATGAAGAGAAAGAAATCCAACTTTTGGCAGCAAATGAATGTTGCAAGCAAGATTGTCATCAACATGTGGATATGAAATCCATTACATCTGTTAGAAGGGGTATGAAATTAAAAAAATGGCATTAGGGAATTGGTCTTGAATTCACTCCTTTCCAACACAATCCTGTCAAAGAGCCATGGCCATGGCCTACCTCCTACTGTTAGGAAATTAAATGACATGAGGTTTAATGGAGATATTATTTGTAAGAAATCATGGTACAAGATACATAATATTCCTCAAAGCACCTTCTATACTTACCAACATAATTTCCAACAAGGACATGTCAATGGAATTCATGGTAACACCAACAAATGCAAACCACGTGCACATACTGTGGCAACCATATAAATATTGCACAAAATTGTAATGGATAATTCAGATTTTTCACTGAACCAAACATGACAAGTTGAATAAGATGGAAGGTCTACTTCTTTAATATTTCTTCCATCAACGTACATCCAAAGTTCTTTGTTAAAAAGAGATCAATGAGGCTCTTCAAGAGCTCAATTTTCCATCAATATCTCAACCAACAATGAGCAAGTTTGGAATACTCAATTTCCAGATGTGGCATTCTCAAAGAACACTAACTTCAGTAATGTAGTGAATGTATCGTGTTGAAAGCACATATGAGGACATCGACTACAAAAGAGCTGGAAGAAAAAGCATGAGCTAGATTGAAGAAACATAACAAGATTATTATGTGTGGAATATATTGCTACTATGCCTACAAAATTATGTCAGAGCGGTATCCAAAGGAATACTTAAGCATTATCCATGATAAAATGGACAAAACAAAGACTTCAATCCCAAGATTACGTGTCAAATCAAATTCTGTTGTAGGAACAAACTTGGGTTTGTCGTTGACAGGTATGCTAACACATGGGCATAGCACATGAGTTTTTGTTCATTTCTCCCTACCATTTGTACACATGGGATCACAATTTACCATTAAATCTCTTGCAAAGTGCTTGAGAGACCTTGAAGACCCACACCTTGATACGTATGGTGATTTTCTTTATGAGAATGGAAGTTCAAGAAACCCACTTTCAAATTCATTACTTCAAAACTCTATTTACTCAAAATGTAAAGTGTACAAGGATGCTTTCCTATATTTAAATGGAAGCTCAAAAAATCAAAATCTTGATTTTAAACCTCTTCCTCCACATTTGTTGTTATAGTTGGACAATGCAGCTAGTGATAATACAAATCGTTATGTTTTCATGTTTCTATCACTATTAACTGCACTTGGTGTCTTCATCACTATTGAGGTTGGGTTCTTGTTTGTGGGCACACCCATGAAGACATAGATGGAACCTACAGAAGAATGTCTTCCAACTTGAAAAGTAAGATATATATTCTTTTCCTGAGATGATGGATACATATTGCAAAATAGAAGAAAAATGGGAGTTTCCACCTATACTTATTGACAAAGTGTATGACTTCAAAAGTTTTATTAATGGGTACATCAATGAGGGGGGAAATGCACTAGTTGGACATCTTAATGTCCAGTACTTTCGATTTCTTGTACTCAATGATGTTCCAGTTATGAGGTGTAAAGAATTGATTAGAGACATTGAATGGTCATAACTAGTTGAGTTGTAAAATATAGATGATGAAGGTCAACCTATATTTCTCATAGGGAAGCCATCTTTCTTACGTCCCAAAGACAATGATGTTTATTTAAAAGAACTAAACCAAGGAATAATATCATACATAGAAATGTGGAAAGATACTATTGGAAATGAGAATTCACCAATTGTTACAGAGGAATGGAATAAAAAACTAGATTACTGGAAAAGAGTTCTTGATGCAATAGATGGAATCTACAATGACCATACACCCTTGGATGAAACTGATTCTTCTTCTGATGATTTTTGGCCCAAGACAAGGAAAAATGTTAACGTTGATGGTACTCCATGCAATATCAAGTATTATGGATGGGGATTTTGATAATGTGACAGATGAACTGGTATATGTTGGACCCAAGTGCAATAAGCCAAAGCCAACATTCGATCCTAGAATTGATGTTAAGAAAGGAAAGATGTTGATTGTTAAATCAGGAAATAAGGATGAAGGAGAGATGATTTGGATATCAAAATCCACCTCATATATCTTCTAGGATGATGACAGCGAGACCCTTCATGTAAAGATTGATTGGTGGCAACCTATCTCAGGGAAATACAAGGGAAATGTTTTAGAACAATATTGGGTACCAAATCTCGATGACACAGAAATTAGATCTATTTCAATTAATACCATAGTTTGGGCATGGATGCCAAAGAAAGAAGATTGCAAGAAGATCAAGATAAATAAATGGTGTACAAGCTGTACTTGATCTGCTAGAGCAGATATAAAGTGATTAGGTGGAGATGATTCGTGAATGTATTTTTTCTTTTTGAATGACTAATTAATATACATGAAGAAAAAGATGTCAATGTTTGTAGTATATCAAATATTGTCTTCAAGCTACCTTTTGAGGAATTTTATATTATTTGCTACATATATGAAAATTTTGGTTCAACTTCAATGTTAATTCATGTGATGATACTTTATGTGAATGCACCTTAAAACATATTATAGACTTGCTTTGTGAATAAATGTAAGGCACTTGCAATAAGGTTTGAAGTGAGTTTTCCCTATTATTCGTTATTATAGTTGATATACATTTAATTGTACTAATACGTTGCATTCCGATTCATAATTATATTTTCTCGTGTAGACTATAAAGTGGTACCAACTTTGTACTAGTATATTAACTTATACTTAATAAATATAGTACTAACATTTTGAGTGTGCAAGTTTTATCAGTTTGTCATAATTGTGATTGATTTTCTAGAATAAACTGTGTGAACGTTTTTCACACCAACGTTTTTAATGGACACTCCACCCATGTAGAACCATGAAAAATTCATTGTGGACTGAAAATATTTCATATAACTTAATCCAGAAAATCAATCATTAAGTAGTAACATCATGTTAGCTTTAATTCATGTTAGACATTATCATCAACTACATTGCATCATAAATACAATTTAATCCACGTGATATTTACTGCTGATCGTAATGCATTGCATGTAATATAATTATTGTGGATGGAGATTTTGATAATGTGATAGGTGAATTGGTATATGTTGGACCCAAGTGCAACAAGCTAAAGCCAAGATTCAATCCTATGATTGAAGTTGAGAAATGAAAGATGTTGCTGGTTAGATCATGAAGGATGAAGAGATGATTTGGATGGCAAAAACCACCTTATATATCTTCCAGAATGATGAAAATGAGACTCTTCATGTAAAGGTTGATTGATGGAAGCCTAGTTCATGGAAATACAAGGGAAATTTTAGAACAATATTGGGTACCAATCCTTGATGACACATGACTGGGATCTATTCTAGTTAATACCATAGTTTGGGCATGGATGCAAAAGAAAGAAGATTGCAGGAAGACCACGATAAACAAATGTGGTGTACAAGTTGTAATTGATTTGCTTGACTGAATATAAGGAGATTAGGTGGAGATGATTCATGAATGTAATTTTCTCTTTGAACGAGATATTAATATACAAGAAGAAACACCTTTCAATGTTTGTTGTATATCAAATATTCTCTTCAAGCCTTTTTTTGAAGAATTTTATGTTATTTATTAATATGAAAATTTTGGTTCAACTTCTATGTTAATTCATGTGATGGTACTTTATGTGAATTAGATAACACCATTCAATTTTTTACTTTTCAATTTGTTTTTTACATAAATTCGACATGTCACTATATAAAATGTTCATAATCATATTCAATAATGAACCTTAAAACATCTTCTAGACTTGCTCTGTGAATAAATGTAAGGCACTTGCAATAAGGTTTGAAGTGACTTTTCCCTGTTATTTGTTATTATAATTGATATAAATTTAATTGTTCTACTCTGTTGCATTCTAATTAATATTATATTTTCTTATGTAGACTTTAAAGTGGTGTGAACTTTGTATTAGTGCAATATCTTATACTCAACAAAGACAAAGTAGTAACATTTTTAGAGTGTAGTCTTTCTAAGCTTGTCATCATTGTGAATAATTTTCTAGATTAAGTTGTCACTGAGTTTTTCAAACCAAAATTTTAAGTGGGCACTCCATGCATGATCGTCGGGGGGACAATGTAAAATTAATATTATATTTTCTTCTGTAGACTTTAAAGTGGTGCAAACTTTGTATTAGTGCAATATCTTAAACTCAACAAAGACAAAGTAGTAACATTTTCAGAGTGTAGGCTTTATAAGCTTGTCATCATTGTGAATTATTTTCTAGATTAAGTTGTCAGTGAGTTTTTCAAACCAACATTTCAAGTGGGCACTCCATGCATGATCATCAGGGGAACAATGTAAAATTCATTATGGCTTGAAAAGTTTTCACATAGCTTAATCCCGAAAATCAATAGCCAAGTATTAACATTTATGTCAATACTACATAAGTTAATGATAATCACAACACAATATTAATATGTTGTTAAATAACTTTTTATTATGTAAGAAATTTCTTAAAAAAATTATTAATAATGCACTAGTCAAATATTTGTGACTTTTGTTAATACGTAAATATAAATATTAATGATAATTAAAGTATATCATTAAATACATTTATAGGTAAAATTTCTCACATAATTCTATTATTCATGAAATCAACATTCATTAACTTAGTTTTTAATACAATAACCACCCACAATAATAATAAAAAATTATGTCTCTATTCTAATTCATAATTTATTTTAATCATTACTAAGATAAAATCTATTTTACTCCAAGTCATAATATATTTTCTCCTCCACTATCAAGTGGTGGCAACTTTAAAAAATAAAACATCATATTAAAAAAAAACTTAGACTTACTATGGTAACTCAACCTAGACACATTAGTTAACATTATTTCAATTAAATGAAATTCCAAGATAATAATAGCAAAAACATTGATTATTAATGTCATTAAATAAATTTAATAATAATATGTAAAAAAATATTTTACAATCTATTTTTCTTGATATAATCATTAACCAACTTAACTTTTATTAGAAAATATAAATAATAGTAATGTAAATAAATTATATTTCTATTCTATGGTATTATTGATTTTGATCATTAAAATAATAAACTTAGCATATTAACACTTAATATAAAATAGTTTTTCTTGTCACTTGTAAAATGTTGCCAACCTTCTAATATATTACAACATGATACTCAACACATATAATATTACTTGCTATGTCAAGAATTAAAATTGTTATATTAACAAACACATTTTTATTATGTCATTAAATAGTTTTTAAATGGGTCATTCTAAAATTGTGCCAACCTTCTATTAGTATAGGAACTCAACACCAACAATGTACTAGTTACCATATCAAATTATAATTCAATTTCTTAATCATAGTAACATATACAATATTAATGTCATTACATAAACTTAATCAAGTTACCATTTAATACAAACTATAGATAATATTAATAGAAATTATGTAAGGAATCAAAGTCTAAGATTTTCATCATTTTGAAAGAATTAAAGTCTAAGACTTTCATCATTTTGATTTGTCACAGAATATTAGAAAGGTGTAATCTAGGTGTTAACACATTTCCTCTCCCCTCATGTTGTAAAGGTTGCTAGCTCAATGGAAGAGCACCTGCATTACAAGCAGGACGATGGTGGTTCGAATCCTCCGTGCCCTAACATAAATTAATAGATGATATAAAATCTTAATGATAATATAAATATTGTAAGATATCTATATTTTCAATATAAATATGCTCTTTTCAATTAAACACATTGTTCAAATACTTCATAAATAAATAATGAACACTTGCAATAATTGGTTCAGTTGGTTTTCCCCCTTTCCTCTTGTCTATGGAAAAAATTAAACTGTACTGCACTAATTCTATTCTAGTTCATAATTGATTTTGATTGTTAACATAATTAATATTAATAAATAAGGGAGGCTTTACTAACATCAATATCATTAACTAAATTTATAGGCAAGAAATTTCTCACGTTATTATATTATTCATAAAGTAAACATTCATCAACTTAGTTTTTAATACACTGCCGCTACCAACAACAATAATAATAAATTATGTTGCTATTTTAATTCATAATTTATTTTAATCACTACAAGGGTAAAACTTAGACTTTAAAGTCATAAAATATTTTCTCGTTTTGGTTATAAGTGGTGCCAACTTCCAAAAATAAAACAACATACTCAACAAAGAGATAAATAATTACTATGAGAATATTTATAATTGTTGTAGTAACAAATACAATGTTGGTATTATGTCATAAAATAATTTAATCAACTTAACATTTAATACAAACTATAAATAATATTAATAGAAATTATGTAAGGATTCAAAGGCTATGCCTTTCCCCATTTTGAAAGAACTCAATCTAGCGAAAGTTCTAAATTCTAGATCCACTAAATAATTACAAATTTAATGAAATATGTGTTCTCTGGAGAAATACATGGAGTTCTACAAAAAGATGCACCAAGTCCATAATAAATTCCATCTTTCTTCGGCTGCAAAATCCAATGAATTCTTAAACAAGGATCAAAATATGGAGTATCTCCAAGATAAATTGCATGAAGATGACCAAAACATTTCGAAAATCCAAATCATAAATGAATAAGTGGTTAAAACCTAGATTGCACAAGCCTCTGTTAGTAATTATCTCTTGGAAGACCTATACAAATTGACTCTAGAAAAAGTGACAAATATGGAGAGATAGTTGGTCCTATACTAAGTAACCATGAGATTGTTGGAGCTAGTAGATCATTGGAGTATTATAGAGGAAGCTAATGCATGGGGGGAATACATTTCAAAACCGGTCGGGCCTACTTGAATTTTCTGTCTTTTTATGTATTTTGTCACTTTATGTAATTTATTATATTTTCTAAGTGCAGGGCACTAAAGGATAAAATTTTGGAATTCCTAAAGTTAGGGAAGTTGAAAATCCATTTGTAATTGTATTATAAATAGAGGTAGGAGGTAGAATAGAGGGGACTTTTCGCTAGCAGAAGAAGGTTGGTGTAGGCCGATATCGACCTCAACCAACCCAGCTAGCACTTCCAGGATCTAGTGGCTCCTACACTTAGCAGGACTACCAAATTTAGCCTACTTGACAAATTCTGCTCTAAAATTGCATCCCCATAATTTTCCCTCCGCAATCATCGTCCCACAACTCTGTTTTTGCAGTAGATGTTATGCAGTCGGGTTGCGGGATGCGAGATCTTGAACATCCAATGTTGTGCTTTGAAACTTTATTTCCGCAATGGCCTTCCTGTAAGTGGGTTGCAGGATGTTGGATGCCAACATTCCAAAGTTTCTCCCCTATAACTTCCTCTATGCAACTTCTCCTCCGCAATTTTCCGAGTTGTCAAATCTTTGCAGCCTCCACTCTGACTGTCGATCTACTCTTTGGTGCGGACCTCACAAATATTTATGGATCTTTTAACTCCCTCGCAACTTCCTTTGCAGGATTTTTCTAGACTGTCATAACTTTATCTACGGATTCTATTTCGACTGCTCATTCTCTGCAAAACTCGTCAATGGCAGAAAATAAGTGGGTTGCACCAATTGATCATGAGATTGATCAATCCATCTTGCAATATTCCCAATTCTTTAGCCTAGCACTCTTATGCATGCATCTACACTCTACTTCAACTATTCAATCATGAAATTAATGCATGAATTCAACAACTTTACATAAATACACAATGTTCAGGAAAACACCGAAGTCGGATCTGCAAAGATACACAATCCAAAATAGCACATGCATAAAGGATAACAACCCTACAAACACATGGTTAATCCTTCTATTAAGCAACAAAGGAAAATGCATACATATTGGATCTCTCTTCTTTTGAATCTTCGAAATATTTACAAATAGGAACTAGACACTAGTCTGTCCTCTTCTCTGCAAATTCAGAACTCTAAATACTGAAGAGAAGAATGCCCTATACTTCTATAATTTGTCTATTAAAACTAAACTACTACTCCTATATTGAGTGGTCCTGCAACTGAAAACAAAACACTACTACGCATGATGAAATGTCATTGTCTGAAATAAACTACCAGCGTCTTAATATCCACACAAGGAGTTGTAATCCACAATGATTCCCTACACCACTAACAGAATATGACTCAGCACAAATAGTTACAAAAATATGCCACAACATGTGACCAAGTCATCACATTGCCGGCATGCTACGATGCTCCGGCATCAAACTCGCAAGCTAGAAAAAATTATGAACCCTTGTTCATTATATCAGCTATAGTGAAACCCTTGGCTTCCAACTCTATAGCGCTCATCCAAGTAGAATCATATATTGGTTTCTTCTTCCATTTGACCAAATACTCCAAATATTCCTTCTTCCTTGTACTCTTTACCACTTTAGTTTCCATAATGGCCTCAAATTCCAATGGTTGTGTCATAGGCATCTTCCTCACCCATTGTAAGTCTTCAGTAAGATATTCACCTTCTGTAAAGGTTCTAGTGTCACCTGTTACATAAGGATATAGATATTCTACATTAAATATTGGTAAAATACCAACTCCTGTAGGCATCTATTACTAATAAGCATGTGCTTAGAATTTTCTGAGTATTCTGTAGCGTCCAATCTTCTTTATCTTCACCTTGTTATAATCTCCCTTTGGAAATATATCTATCTTCAGATATGCTAAGACCAAATCTCCTACTTCATATTTCTTTTCTCTCCTTTTGGAATCTACTTTGGCCTTGTAACTGGTGTTACTCTATTGTAACACTTCTTTCACTTGCTCCTGCAGCTCACTAATTCTTGTAGCAAACACTTCTCCATCAGCACTTCGTTTCTCCAATTGACCTAAGTCACGAAGTTCACACACTCCTCTTGGATGCATTCCATACAGAATTTGGAATGGACTCATCCCTGTACTTCTGTTTGCTAAATCATTATAGGCAAACTCATCTTCAACTAATACTCTATCCCACTGCTTAGGACTCTCGCCAATAAAACTTCTCAACATATTACCTAGAATCCTATTAACTACTTCGGTCTGTCCATCATACTGTGGGTGATATGCTGAACTAAAGTTCAGTCTAGTACCCAACTTCTTCCACAAGGTCCTCCAGAAATGACCCATGAACTTCACATATCTGTCTGATACAATGCTTCTAGGTAAACCATGTAGCTTCACAACTTCATCAAAGAAAAAGTTATCAATATGTGTGGCATCAATAGTCTTGTAGAACAAAATGAAATGTGCCATCTTAGTGAAGCTATTAACCACAACAAATATAGAATCATGCCCCCTCTGAGTTCTTGGTAAACCCAGAATCAAAATCCATACTCACAGAATCCAATGGCCTAGTTGGAATAGGAAATGGTGTATACAATCTTGTGTCCTAGATTCTCCCTTTAGCATGCTGGCATACTCTGCATCTACTCACAAAATTCTCAAATTCAGACCTCATCCTTGGACAAAAATAGAAATTACCCAATTGTCCAAAGGTTTTATCACTTCCAAATTGACCTGCCATACCTCCATTATGTTTCTCTTGTATCAAGTTCTCTCTCATAGAACACTTTGGTATACACAGTTTACTATTTTTAAAGAGTAAACCATCTTGAAGTGTATACTCCATCCATGGCTCTCTTTCCACCTCCACTGGATTATTACAAGCCCTATAAGCTTCCTGGAAATTAATGTCATCTTCATACAAATCTCTCAAATTCTCAAATCCCAAGACTTGGATCTTATTCTCTTGCATAATCAATAGCCTCCTACTTAAAGCATCAGCTACTCTGTTTGAAAATCCACTTATGTGTTTCAACACAAAGGTAAATCTATGTAAGAACTCAACACACTTGACATGTTTCAGGTTCAACTTAGGTTGCGGAATGATGTACTATAATGCATGGTTATAAGAATATAACGCAAATTCTATAGGCATCAATTAGTGCCTCAAATGCTTCATTGATTAAACAATAGCATAAAATTCCTTGTCATAAGATGAATAGTTCTGCTTTGCATCATTCAGTTTCTCACTGAAATATGCGATAGGCATGCCCTCCTTACTAAGCACAGCTCCGATTGCTAATCCACTGGCATCACAGTTTACTTGGAGATGGTTTTTGAAGCATGTCAACTTCAATACTGGTTGTTCAGTGATCTTCTTCTTCAAGAACTGAAAACTCCTTTCAACCTCTGTTGTCCATTGAAATGGTTGTCTATCCTTCTTCATTGTCTCCATGATAAATGCACAAATACTACTAAAGTTATTTATAAATTTCCTATAGAAACTTGCTAATCCATGAAAGATTCTTACCTCAAATATTTTCTTAGGTGAAGGCCAATCAATGATTGTTTTCACCTTTTCTAGATCCATCTTCAACCCTTCTCTTGAGATAACAAAGCCCAAATATACTATATCTGTCTTCATGAATGTGCACTTCTTCACATTTACCAACAAATTTTCCTATTGTAGCCTCTCTATGAAATCTCTCAAGACTTTACTCATCAATCTCATACAAGTGCTTGGTGCGTTGGATGATCCAAATGGCATGACCAACCACTCATACAACCCATCATTTGTCTTAAAGGCTGTTTTCCACTCATATCCTTCTCTGATCTTGATCTGATGATATCCACTCTTGAAATCCAATTTTGAAAAGCATGTTTCCCCACTTAGGCAATCCATCATGTCATCCATCCTTGGTAATGGAAATCTATATCTGATAGTGATCTTGTTAATTGATCTGGAGTCAGTACACATCCTCCACTCACCATCCTTCTTTGGTGTCAGTACTATTGGTACCACGCATGGACTTAGACTCTTCTGGACCAATCCTTTGTCCAACAATCCTTGGACCTGCTTCGTCAATTCTTCATTCTCTTGAGGTGTCAACCTATACGCTGCCTTGTTTGGTAAACTAGCTCCTGGAATAAAATAAATTTGATGACTTATATCCCTTCTTGGTGGTAATTCATTGGGTAAATCATCCACCACAATGTTACTATACTCACTCATCTTCTCCTGAATCTCCTCAGGTAGATCTTCCATGCTAGTCTTTTTCGTCACCACTCTTGGCTTACATACCATAACATAGTTCAAATCTAGTTTCTCAACCTACTTCAAATATTCATTTCCTAACAACATCATAACTTTAGGTGCTGACTGTCTTGCTGTACTACCTTCTTGTAAAGGCTGAAGTACATGTTTTATTACATTATTCTCGAAACTATGACAGTTACTCAGACCATCATCAGTCACTTTCTTATCAAATTTCCATGGTCTGCCTAATAGTATATGACAAACATTAATGTGAATTACATCACACAGAATCCTATCCTTGTATGGAGCTATTTGGAAATCAACTACACACTTCTCACTCACTAGGATTTGATGTCCTTTATATAACCAAGATACTTTGTATGGAACAGGATGCTTGGTCTTCTTTAAACTCAGCTTTTCCACCATATCTGGGGAAACAAGATTGTCAGTACGCCCACTGTCAATCACCATGTTACAAGACTTCCCTTGGACCTTACATGTAGTCATGAATAATGATTTTCTTTGAGTAGGATCTGCTTTCTCCTTCTCAGGTTTCAACAAGACCTTGTTCATCATAAAAGCCTCTCCTGTCGTTGGTAATACTTACTCTACTATTGAGTGTTCTTGTTGCTACTCATTCTGATCTACATAGGCTCCTCTTTGTCTGACGTCTTATTTTCCTAGACATTCAAATGACTTATGACCCAAATGGTTGCATTTGTAACACCAAACAACAGCCTTTCTACCTCGTCCTCTACCTCTACCTCCTTGGTAAGGTGCTCTTATGCTAGAATCATCTCCTCTACCATGCTTCTCTTTCTCATTATAGTTACTAGAATCTCCTCTCTGCAGTCCAAATCTTCCTCTTCCAATCACTTCCCTCTTCCTCTGGCTAAACCACAACCTCTATTGAAGCTATGCTTCCTTGCTATCTTTTCTTCTTCCCTCAAGGAACACTGATACACCTCCTCCAACATTTTGGGAGATATCACACTGATATATTCTTGGATATCCATCCTTAGACCATTCACATATCTAGAATCCTTCTCTACTGACACTTCCACATATCTATCCCTTAGGTTTACTTTGTAAAAATCCTTAGTGTACTCACTCACTGTTAACAATCTCTGCCTAAGGCTCTGTACTTGTCTATACAGAATTAACTGGTAATATTTGGGCAAGAACTTAGCCCTCATCTTTTCCACCATTCTATCCTAGCTTTTTATGAATGGATTATTCTTCCTCCTTCTTTTTGTTTGCACACTATCCCACCACAAGGATGCATGCCCTTTCAACATCATCACAACCAATCTAACTCTCTTGTATTCATCTACCTCATTGTACTCGAAGTATTTATCCACTCATTGATCTAGTCAATGAGATGCTCTATGAAGAGACTTCCCTCATAGGTAGGAAACTCCTGTCTCGACCTTGAAGTCGCTCCCAGAATAGATGTGAAATATCTTAACTCTGGTGTTTCCTACATAGGTGCAACTTTGTCTCTTTACTCTTCATCCTTAGATTCACTTACGTCCCCTGCTTCTCAGTCTCTTTGTATGTCTGTTTCCATGGATTCCAGACATGCCCTTAACTCCCTCATTTCCTCTAGAAATTCTGAGTTCCCCTTTGGTTGACCTCTGTCATGACCTCTCGCTATTCCAATACGTTCAACCATCTTCTCACACTAAGCCTCTGTAATAACAATTTTGTTTCAAACTATTACAACTTACCTCACCAAGCCTCTTCTCAGCCCTTGGTATTTTGGCAATGCTGGTCCTTTATCCAAAACCTCTTAAGCACTCTTCTTTGCTCCTTCAAAAATTCCACCCACAATCTCAACTGTGGAATTTCTCAACAGGAAATCTCAACTTGGATCTGATATCAAAACTAGTGCAATTCAAGATCGATCTCAGCCAACCCATCTAGCACTTCCAAGATCTAGTGGCTCCTACACTTAGAAAGACTGCCAAATTTACCCTACTGGCTAAATTATGCTCTAAAATTAGATCCATGCAAATTTTCCTCCGCAATCGTCGTCCCACAACTCTATTTCTGCAACAGAGTTTCTGGAGATAGGTTGCAGGATGCGGGATCTCAAAAACCCAACGTTGTGCTTCGCAAATTTATTTCCACAACATCCTCCCCGCAAGCGGGTTGTGGGATGTGAACTTCCCAAATTTTCCCCACTACAACCTCCTCTCCGCAACTTCTCCTTCGCAATTTTCCCAGTCATCAGATATTTGTGGCCTCCACTTCGGCCATCAATCTACTCTTTGGTGTGGACCTCACAGACCTTTGTAGATCTTTTAACTCCCTTGTAACTTTCATTGCAGTATTTTTGTGGAGTGTCATATATTTATCTGTGGATTCAATCTCAACCATTCATTCTTTTCAAAACTTTTCAATGGCAAAAAATCTACGGGTTGCACCAATTGATCATGAGATTGATCAATCCATCCTACAATATTCTCGATTCTTTATCCTAACGCTCTCATGCATGCATATACACTCTACTTCAACTATTCAAGCATGAAATTGATGTGTGAATTCAATAACTTCACAGAAATACAGAATGTTCAGGAAAATGCCTAAGTCAGCTCTGCAAAGATACACAGTTCAATACAGCACATGCATAAAGGCTAACAACCCTACAAACACACGATTAATCCTTCTATTAAGCACCAAATGAAAATACATACAACTTGGATCTCTCTTCTTCCGACTCTTCAAAATATTTACAAGTAGGAACCAGACACTAGTCTGTCCTCCTCTCTGCAAACTCAGAAGTCTAAATGCTGAAGAGAAGAACCCCCTCTACTTCTTTAATATGTCTATTTAAACTTAAAATACTACTCCTATATTGATTGGTCTTGCAACTGAAAATAAAACACTACTATGAATGATGAAACGTCCTTGTATGAAACAAACTATCGGTGGCTTGATCTCCACGCAGGGAGTCGTGATCCACAATTATTCCTTATGCCACTAACCAACCATGACTCAGCACAAACGGTTACAAAATTATGCCACGGCATGTGACCAACTCATCACATTGTTGGCATGCCACAATGCTCCTGCATCAAGAACTATTTTTTTCTACTAATAAAGAAGGATCATTTTGCTCGGAAAGGACTGCATAGGTTTTTACATGGATTATGTGGAATTTCGAATCTTGAATTACTTCTATTCAGTTTCTGTATAACTGTGAGATTGTTCTGACTTTATGAACTATTTCTTTAATGATGGATGGTTTTGCTTTTCATATAAAATTTTGTGTACAATTTGAGTAATGAATGCTTTCATATTTCAAAGCTATCTTTATTAACCTTTCTTCTATACCTATGTGTATGGAATTGGAATATTTAGCTGCAATAATCATTCTAGATAATTACAGTACATTACTCTCATTCTTCTAAATTTTCTCCCCAAGGGGATAGGATATTTTAGCTTAGAATAGACTAGAAAATAATAAATTTGCTTAGCTTTAGATTTATAGAAGTGATTGAGCAGCGAGAGCGGTAAGATGAGAGGTAAGAACCTATGCATCTCTAGTGAAGTTCTTGTTCATCAGTCACTTGCATTTATCTTAGGCATTTGCATTTCATCCATATAACAAAAATTGCATAAATGGTGTATTGAGCCACAAACGGTAAAGACTTAACCAAAATTTAATTATATGGTTGCAGGGAGGTTAACCGGATGGGTTCGCTATACCAAAGGGGTGAACAATCTAGTTGGGACCGGTTATCGAGGAGAATCCCTTCTGTCGCTACCTGGGAATTTTCCAGGAATAAACAGGTCAGAGTTAGACAATATTTTCCCGATGAGTAAAAATACGTCGAGGCTCGAGAAGAAAATTTTATGACTGAGCGGTAACTCAAGTTAATTGTCTCAGTATCAGTCTCTTAATATTTTGTATCAAAGCAGGTTTAGGAAAGAAACCTTGTCTTAAAAAATTAATTTACTAAGGAAAATTAAAAAATGGCTTCCACTTCTAGTTCACATATGTCAAGTTTACAAACTCCAAGTTTTATAGGAAAGACTTATGAGTATTGGCCTCTAACAATGAAGGCTTTGTTCATAGGTCAAGATGTTTGGTATATTTTCAAGAATGGTTATGCAAAACTAGTAGATCGAGCAACATATAACAATCTCACACAAGCTGAGAAAGATTCCCTGAGGGAACATAGGAATAAATATGGAAAGGGTATATTCTACATACACCAAGTCGTGCATGAAAGCATACTCCCAAGAGTAGTAGCAAAAATTACCACTAATCAAGCATGGGATACAGTTGAAACCGTGTATCAAGGTTTGGACAAGGTAAATACTTCCAAGTTATAGATTCTTAGAAGAGATATTGAATATCTATCAGTGAAAGATATAGAGTAAGTAGACTCATTCTACACAATATTTTTTGGTATGATAAATCAACTAAAATGTCATGGAGAAAACATAGAAGTCAGAAGGATTGTTGAGAAAGTTTTTAGAAGTCTTACCCCAATATTTGAATCCTTGGTTGTGACCTTGGAAGAAAACAAAGGCATGTCGGTGTTTACCATTGATGAGTTTCAAGCCTCACTCATCAATCACGAACACAAAATAAATAGATTAAATACGTCATTGGAAGGTTCATTTGCAACAAAGTCATCCATAAGCCATGGTATAGGTAGGGGGATAAACAATTCTATAGGTAGAGGAAGAATATCTTCCATAGGAGGACGCAACATTAGTCCTAGGAATGTCACTAGTAGAGGACATAATTAGAACCCAAGTCATCCAAGTGGTCAGAGGTTTGATAAATAAAAACATTCAATGTCATTATTGTAAGATATTTGGTCATTATACATATGAATGCAGAAAGAAGCAGTATGACCAAGGATGAAAAATCCAAAACCATCCGAACAACACCAACACTTCATCGAGCACAATGTTGTTGGCATGTGAATCCCACTTGAATGCAATGATATCCAAGAAAATCCACATGACATATAATATTTAGATTTAGGATATAGTAATCATATGACTGGTAATTCAATTTTATTTTCAAGTCTACATAAATCAGTTCAAACTGATGTCACACTTGGACATAATGTCCAAGTCATTGTTTTGGTAAAAGGTACCATTGGTATTCTAACCAAACACGGGGGACAAAATATTATTCCTGATGTTTATTAAGTAGAAGGAATGAAACAAAATATGATGATAATTGGACAACTAATACAAAAAGGTTACAGGTTCTGCATAGAAGATTATCACTGTGTGATTAAAGACAAGTGTCCAAGTAACCAACTGATAGAAAAAGTGCCAATGAAGGGAAATCACTTGTTTCCATTGAGAAAAATTCCACACATGAAAGGAAAGACAAATACAAGAGCTACATTCAAGGAAGGAAATGACGAAATAGACAAGCACTTCAACATGAAAGAAAATGACAATGCTGATTTTCAAGATGCATTTCAAACAGAAGTTAAGGATGAGTCATGGCTGTGGAATTTCATATTTGGACAACTTAGTTTTAGTGGTCTGAAGCTACTACACACAAAAAATATGATAAAAGGATTGACATTGATTGAAAAACTAGAGAGAGTTTGTAAAGGCTGCATTTTTGGAAAGAAACATACAGAGAATTTTCCATTCTAAAAGTCATACATAGCTCACACACCACTTGAGATTGCGCAGTGTGATATTTGTGGTCCAATGCATACATCATCAATGGGTGGATGCAATTATTTCCTTTTATTTATGCGTACTCAAGAAAAACATGGTTATATTGTCTAAAACATAAATCTGATTCATTTAGTTGTTTTCAATAGTTCAAGGAACTTGTGGAGAGCCAGAGTGGACACCACATCAAAATCTTAAGGACAGATAGAGGTAGTGAATATTTTTCAAATGAATTCCTAAATTTTTGCAACAACCATGGAATACACAATAAATTCACTACACGTTATACACCTCAGTAGAACAGTGTCGCCAAAATAAATAAAATAACAATTATGGAGATGGCATGCAACGTGATGGAAACCAAGCATTTGTAAAATGAATCTTGGGATGATGTAGCCATAACTGCTATATATATTATGAAATGGTGTCCAACAAATAGTGTGAAGAAGAAAGTTCCTCAAGAAGCATGGACATGTATGAATCACAGTGTTTCTCATTTAAAATTATTTGGGTGTGTCGCATATGCTCATGTTCCAGATGAGCTGAGAAAGAAACTAGACAACAAGGGGGAAAAATGTATTTTTGTTGGTTAATCTAAATACAAAACTAAGCATACAAGTTTTATGATTTTGTCTCAAGGAAAGTGATCATCAGTCGCGATGTTCAATTTGTCGAGAATGAATCATAGGATGGAACCTTCAAAGATAATGTCAATATTGTGTTGAATGTGGACCATGATGATATGACAGAGGAAGTGGTTCAAACACCACATGTAAATCAAAATGTCATAGCACCATCGGCTACCATGACACCACGACATGGTTCAATGCAAGGAATGTCGACACAAGTCGCAACTCAAGCTACAACGACAAGTACACTGAGAGAATAAAAGACTCCATCAATAATTTCGTTGAGGTTGACATCGATAGACCTAGTAAAGAAAAGAAGTCTATGTGATATATATGAAGCTGATACAACAAATTAATTCTCTCTCTTTGTATTATTTTCTCAAATAGACAATCCACTAAGATTTTAGGAATCGGTTGAAGAAGAAGTACGTGCACAAGCCATGGATGAAGAAATAGAATGCTTTGGGAAGAATCAAACACGTGAGCTAGTAGATGCACCAAAAGATGAAGATATAATCAGCGTCAAATGTATTTACAAAACCAAGCAAGATGCTGATGGGAATGTGCAGAAGCACAAGGAAAGAATGATCACAATAGGGTTCACACAACATGCTGACATATAATTTAATGAAACCTTTGCACCAGTTGTATGCATGGACACAATCAAAACAAATTTTTCCATTGCTGAACAAAAAAAATGGTATGTTTATCAAATGGATGTTAAATCAAGATTTTCGAATGGCTATATAGAGGAGGAAGTGTATGTGGAACAACCACAAGGTTGAGATATTTTGGGAGGAAGGTAAGGAAGCACCGAGATCATGGTATGGAAGGATCGATGGATTTCGAATCAGCTTGGGATTTACTAAAAGTAAATCAGACTCCAACCTGTACTATAAGGTTGATGACGATGAAATTATGATTTTGTTACTATATGTAAGTAGAAGCTTGCAGCACAATTCGAAATGAAATACCTTGGAATGATGCATTACTTTCTAGGTATTGAAGTATGGCAATATCCACATGAGATTTTCCTAAACCAAGAAAAATATACAGTAGAAATATTAAAAATATTTGGAATGTTAGATTGTAAAGCTATGACTACTCACTCCTTTTATTCAGTGTTATGACAGTTTTATTCTATCGTAGGATTATTGGTTCCATGAAAGTGTTATAGGGCTCCAAAAATATGATTTTTTTTATGCCTTGTCATGTTTAAACTATACACTAACATTTATATGTTGTTAGTGGATGCTACTCTTGATGGAGCGACACCACATGGATTTTATATATTCAAACTAAATTTGACCTAGTTGTTTAAAATGTGCTTTTATTAAGATATTTCTTTGCAATTATTATTATATATAAGGTGTTAATGAGCACGTATATGTTCATATTTTATAATTGATATTGTTGATGTTTGGGATGTTGGTAATATAATTGAGTGCACTCATTCGAATGGTGGCGCTACAACAGAATGGTCATTATTTTGGTTTTCTTCTTGTAGAGTTTTTTTTTGTAAATTAAGAAACTATATTAATACAAGAAGAAAATTACATAGTTTTCTTTCAGAATCTTGTCAGGCCAAGCCTCACGACAATTCCAAAAAATGTTTCATACTTCAGTGTTCATTCTAGTTCTAATGGGTCCACAAAAATTTCCATTCATATTTTTCATCTTTTGAAATAAACTAGGCTTGTTCTCCTTTCTACTTATTGGAAAAAATAGCATAAACATAAAAATCTAACTGAGCCTAGCCACTACATAAATCCTAAAACAATCCTATGAATTTAATTTATGCTCATGAACCTTCCCACACTCCACTTCACCCTTGTTGAGGCCATCTATGTGCATACCGTAGGTATCTCCCATTATCGATTCCACTCCTAGATCCGCCTCCATCCTCTTTACCGTTGATTTGGTTGATTCACATCCATCACCGACTAGAGATGGGGGGATGCATTTAATGTCCCTAAAATTCATAAATATTTTTTTTCATAAGAGAATAAAATACCAAAATTCAAGGACATTGTTTAAAACTTCTGTAGAATAAAACTTGGTTGTATTACTGAACCTAAGTGTTGTAATTCATTTTCCCTCTATGTGTTTTCTTGTGTAATGATGATGTGTTTACATGGTGTTGTTATATCACTTGGACTTGTTTGTATGGTTACTCTGCATGTCTACTAGTAGCAGACATTTGTCAACGCTTACATTATGTTACATTTTACTTTTATTTTATGTCTTTAAATTCATTTATGGTTTTGTTCATAAGAGGCTCACTTACCTTTGTATGTCAAGGGGTGGAGTGGCGGACTTTTATCCCTTGAAGGACCACTCAGAAAGGGCAGGATTCCTATTGCTAAGGGGATTACTTAATTCTTGATGAACTAAGGTAGGCTCCTACTCTCTTGTGCAGGTGAATTTGTTGGTGAACTCTGTCTATGATCGTGATAATAAAAAAACATCCTACATCTACAACACTACATCTAAACTACACTATTCTTGTTTATAGATGGGTGAAAAAGAGGAATAAATTCCTAGGCCTAAACTGTACCTAATTCCTATGGTTATAAGGTTTATGAGAGTTAAATTTATGCATGTTTATAACTTCATTGTATACATTATATGCTAAGGTTTGAGACTTTAAATGCATGGTGATATAAGTTGAACTATATGGTAATGGGTTTATGTTTATGGCATATTCCATATGCCATCGAAACTTTGTATTAGCATGAGGTTGGGAGGGTTTAAGGCTTATGCGCTGGTGTTGGGTATGCAATGGTGCATATGACCTTAACCAAACTATAGATTTATGGGTTTCGATTTGGTTGACAATGGTGGACAGGGTGGCAACTTTAATGCTCCTTAGGAAGCACAGGAAGAATGCATCAAGTGCTAGGTATAGTTTTCTATCATTTCATTTGGCCTTTCATTGGTGGAGGTTTTGTAGTCTCATTCTTTCTGGTGCCATTCTCTCAACCCAACAACCTTCCTGCTCACTTGTTAGGTAAGCGATGTTGTTGGTCTGCACAATGTAGTGTTTGGTTTGATTACGATTTGTATTTCATACTCTTGATAGAATTCGCAATGGTGTGTGCAGGTGACAGAGCTCTATGCATGGCTTGAGGGTGGTGCCATGGGTTTCCTATGCAACCATTCTTCGTGTCATCCCCGAAATTGGAAAGGCCCTTACTACTGTGTGTTTCTTTGACATGGGTTTTGAACTTTGGGTGGGGAAATAAATCGATTAGTTTTTTCGTTGGTTGAGGTTTTGATAGTTTCTTTGTATCCAAGGATGTGACTGTGTGGTATTTCCATGGCTCTGTCGTATGTAAACGTTTGGGGATAAGAGTTTGATTGTTTGAATCTTGGCTCGACTCGGTGTATAAATTCAACCTTTTGCAATGATCTATAATGGGTTTTGTTTAATTTTAATGGAAGCTTTGCGTTTATCTTTATGATGTGTTTCTTTATATTTATAGTGCCATTGCTTCCAATGGCACTATGGATAGTTCGAATGTGTATTTTATGCAAAGTATGCTTATGGTGGTACTGTGTGGTAGAAATGTTTATGTATGATTTTATTATTTAATGTGGTTGTGTTTTACCTTGCGGCTGTAAGCCTCAAGCTTGTCTTGGCTCTTCATCTTGGATACACATCCAAATGTGTGTTAATGTTTTTTACTGTGGTTGGTGCATTAGATGTAAAGAACATAGATCTACTTTGCTTATACCATTGGTTATATTTAAGTCCAGTTGGGAATCCTGAGAGGAGAAACCCTTAAAGTATAAATCGTAGCGTTTTCATTATTGGCGTCTATATGATTGGAGCTTGGAATGTTTAATGGATTAGACTTGTGGTTTCGATAGTTTTGGTTTGGGCATCTCACCAGATTCGATCCTCAGTGCATTTCGATTTAAATGAGCAGAGGTGTACGAACATGCTTCTTGGTTTTGTTAATGTGAGTTCATTATTTTAGTAATGAGATTCCACTAGCGCGATGCATAGGGAATGATTTGGTCTTGATAATTTTGTTTATGTAATTAGATATTTTAATTCATGGTTTATCATTTTAACTTATGATATGAATACATATATACCCACAAACAATCCTGGATGGGATTCGATGGCTGGGATGGGTTAACAATTCTTAGAAATGTTATATGTTTTCATAGTGTAGGTTTATAGTGTTTATTTTAAATTCTTTGATTTGTGTTACGATATGAATTTTATGGTTATTTATAATGTGGAAACAAAAGCGCTTTCGCTGGCAATATGAAATCTGCCAGCGTTTTTAAATTTATGTTTGAGAGTTAGATTTTAATGGTTTAAGAGATTCAATATATGGTTAGTTTGTTTCCTTTGTTTTGTAGTTTATTGGTTATTTAAAATGTTTTGGACAAAGTTTTAATTTAAAGAGCTTAGACATTGGATCTCTAGTCTGTATGTTTATAATTTTATAAATGGTTAATTTTAAATGTTTTGATGTAGAGCTTTTAATATTTTTTTGGTTTTAATTACTAATAAGGTTTAATTTACCTAGATTTATGGAATCTCTGTTTTAATTTTACATTTAGCTTTGACAATTAAATCGTTCTAGGACTTGCTTAAATCAAACTAAGAAACTTTAAACTAAATTCCTATCTAGGAAGTAATGGTTGAGTTTAATGTTTAAGCAATAAATCAACCTGTAACATCAAATATACCCCTAGAGTTTATATAGAAATAGTTTAGACTAAGATTCTATAAATAAATGAAAAACCTAGCTGAAGCATACATTAAATGTGCATATTTCCAGACAAGATTATAAACCTTACTTTAATAAAATCTATAAGAACTTAGAGAAGGTAAAAACCTCATACCTGCAATTTGTAGTTTATTAATGGATAGATCCCTCCACACTCAAGCACACATAATTAATAAGAACATAGACAATTTTGATCTCAAATCTGTCAACCAAATAACTTGGGAACTACCACATTCCACCCAACCATGACGCAAAGTTGTTCCTAGTTTCAATCCAGATACCCCCGAGCTGGTTCCAATAGGAAAGCAGTCTAGACCTCCTAAAGGTAAGGATTCACCTATCTCGAATATCAGGTTATGTACTAGATTTCTTTTCTTTCGAAAAATGATCTCCCAAAATTCCTAGGAGAATAATGATCAAATAGAATAGAACAGGGATCCCCAATCCTTTACATTTCAATGTGTAAAAATTTTATTTTTTACGACAAAGTGGTCGACACAAACCTTACTTAATATGTAGTTATATGATATTGTGAGTTTATTGCAATATAGTCGTCTCGACATTTACCCCAAGTTACTAGTCGGTGAAAAGTGTTTTCCATAATATAAGTCTTTAGACTAAGACATCTCTTTTATAAAATTTCAACTAAAATTGGTCAAAGTTGAGTAATTCGTTCGAAGTAAAAGTGATTGAAGTTGATTAAGTTGGTCGAAGTCACGTAAGTTGGTCAAAGAAAGAAAAAAATGGTCTAATTCGAGTAAGAGTTGTTGAGGTAAAAGGGTGTAGGCTCAAAGTTCATATAAGTGTCTCGACCAAAAGTGGTTGGTTGATGTCCGACCTATTAAATTTTTGGTCGGAGTTTGAATTGTCTAAGTTTTGGTCGGATTAAGACAAGGTTTACCCAACAAGTAAATAAGACGAGTATCGACAAGAAAATTTTAAGACTGAGTGGTAACTCCAGTTAACCGTCTCAGTGTGAGTCTCACAAGACGGAGAACTTACTGATAGATTTTGAATTCCCAATCATTGGTTAACTAGAGAAGGATACAAACCTCGAAGAAACCCTATAGATCCATTTATCAAAGATATTGACATTAATGACACACTAGGGCACACCTGAAGCAAGGAAGAAGCTGACGAAGGATGTTTGATTCTAGCAGATAGCATTGGAAGTTGAGGCCTCCGAGCAAACCTATGAGTTTCATCGATTGTTAAATAAACGATACATTAATATCTCTAGAGCACATATTTAAATTAGTCAAATTAGTCAACTACGAGATAGAGAAATTGTGGGTCAACCTATATTACTTATGGGAAAACTCATCCTTGTTTTGATAATATCTCGATAACTATAGTGTCACTTGAGCTCTCTTTCTTAAGAGTCAGTGAGACAATGTTGCAATAGGGCCTCATATAATCCATGTGACCACATTTTTTTAGCAATCAATCCTTCTTTGTTATTCAATGGAGAGGTTGTTACCAAGAAAATTTGGATCAGTGCAGACACAGTTTTTATTCCTAGCTTGCATGGTGCAAGTCTAGAAGAAAAAGACACGGCAATATATCCTCTCCCTAGATAACTTATTTATTTGAATAAGAAGGCCTCTTTACCTTAGATCCATAAAATTGTCCTTGTTCTACTGATCCTAGTGCAATTCATTATACCTACAAATGACAAAACAAACAAGTCAAGGGATGAGAGAAATATGATAAATCAATACTCTATATTACTGATCAGGGAATTTAATAATAAATGACAAATATTAACATAAATAATGTATGGGAAAGGGAAACAATTTTGTATTATATATGAAAAGAGAAAGCTACAACCAAATCCATGATGTTAATAGCTTTGTCTCCACAAGGTCTTTGACACACTCATACAACTATCAACTATGCAACCTATTTCTCACAAACTCTCTCTCTTTGCCTCCTATACCAGACTTCAATCCAACAACATAAGGATGCTCTCTTGATATCTCTTTTACATGATCCAAGTAGCTTGCATTTAGAGGCCAAAGGAAGCCAAAATGGGTTGAGATATTTTGGGAGGAAGGTAAGTAAGCACCCAAAGCGTGGTATGGAAGGATCGATGGATTTTTGATGAGCTTGGTATTTACTAAAATTAAAGTAGACTCCAACCTCTACTATAAGTTTGATGATGATGGAATTATGATTTTGTTACTATATGTAAGAAGAATATTTCCACAGAATTCAAAATGAAAGACCTTGGAATGATACATGACTTTCTGGGTCTTGAAGTATGACAATATCCAAATGCAATTTTCCTAAACCATGGAAAATATACAGTAGAAATCTTAAAAATATTGGAATGTTAGATTGTAAATCTATGACTACTCCGATGACCACAAGTTTGAAGTTATTGAATGATGATACTTCAGAAGCAATTGATGCCACCTTATATAGACAAATTATCGGTTCATTGGTGTACTTAACCAATACAAGACCAAATATATGTTTGTAGTAAACAAATTAAGTCAATATATGGTGAATCCTAAACACATTCACCTTATTGGGGAAAAAAATGTGATGAGCTATCTAAAGGGAACTTTAGATTATGGGCTCAGATATGAATCTAGTGGTGAGATCAAATTACATGGATATGCAAATTCAGATTTGGGAGGAAGTGCCAAAGATAGGAAAAGCACATTAGAATGTTGTTTTAGTCTGGGATCAGGTATGATCTCTTGGCTCAGTAGAAAGTAGACCAGTATTGCACTTAGTACAATAGAGTTTGAATACATTGCATCATGTTCAACATGTCGTGAAGCAGTGTGGCTTCGAAAGATGTTAGCAGGACAATTCAATGCAGAGATAGATGCCACTGATAACTTTTGTGATAATTAGAGTTGTATTAGGATGGCGAAAAGTATTGTGTTTCATGATAAGACAAATCACATTGAAATCAGAAATCATTTCATCTGGGATATGGTTCAGAAGGGAGCTGTAAAGCTCAAGTATGTTCCTCAAAAAGAACAAGTAGCAGATGTATTGACTAAACCTTTGGCTCTTGTAAAGTTTGAATACTTTCGATACAATTTTGGTGTAGTCTGAAAGGACCTCTACCTAAAGAGGGAGTGATAGTATATGGATGATTGATGAAATGGTGAGTAACTCAATCTAGAGGAGGGTATGTATGGCTAGGCTTGTTTGGACCAAAAGGGTTGGTATGCCACACAAGGCCTGTCGATCCTAGGGAGATTAGAATGTATAGATAGGATTGTTTGGACTGAACGGGTTAGTAATCTAGACAAGGATTATTTGTTTCCCATGGAAATCCATCTGTCTAACTAGGCTTGTTTGGCTCAAAAGAGTTAGTAAGTTAGAAAAAATGCCAAAATGGATCTACCAGAGAACTCACCCTGATGTTTCTCTGAGACATTGAATGGAAATATGTATCCTTAGTATTGTTATGCTATTGGTTGTTGATGATTGTTGATGATTGTTGATGATGTTTGCTGAGATGTTTGATGATTGTTGAGACGATTGTCGCGGTATTGTTATATTGTTGATTGTTGAAGCTGACGAAGGATGTTTGAAGCTAACAAAGGATGTTTCATTCTAGTAGATAGCGTGGGAAGTTTAGGTCTCTGAAAAAACCTATGAGTTTCATTGATAGTAAAATAAAGGAGACATTAATATCTCTGGAGCAGACATTTAAATTAGTGAAATTAGTCAACTACAAGATATAGAAGTTGTGGGTCAACTTATATTACTTATGGGAAAGCTTATCCTTATTTTAATAATATCTCGATAACTATAGTGTCACTTGAGCTCTCTTTTTTAAGAGTTAGTGAGACAATGTTGCGATAGGGCCTCATCTAAACCATGTGACCACCTTTTTTTAGAAATCAATCCTACTTTGTCATTCAATGGAGGGGTTGTGACCGGGAAAATTTCAATCAGTGCAGACACATTTTGTTTTCCTAGCCTACATGGTGCAAGTCTAGAACAAAAAGACACAACAATGTATCTTCTCCCTAAACGAATGATTTATTTGAATAAGAATCCCGCTTTACCTTAGATCCAGAAACTTGTCCCTATTCTATTGATCCTAGTGCAATCCATTATACCTACAAATGACACAACAAATAAGATAAGGGATGAGAGAAACAAGATAAATCACTAATCTATTTTAGTGATCAAGGAAACTCAATAATAAATGACAAATATTAACATAAATCATATATGGGAAAGGGAAACACTTTTGTATTATATATGAAAAGATAAAGCTACATCGAAATCCATGATTTTAATAGATTTTTATCCATAAGTTCTTTAACACACTCACACAAATCTCAACTATGCAACCTATTGTCTCCTATACCAGAATTCAATCCAACAACATAAGGATGCTCTCTTGATCTCTCTTTTACACGATCCAAGTAGCTTGCATTTATAGGCCAAAGGAAGTCCAAAGGGGTTGATATATTTTGGGAGGAAGATAAGAAAGCACCCAACTAACTCTGCCTTCAATAGAAGGAGAGTATGTTGTAGCTACAAGCACTGCATGTCAAGATGTTTGAATGCGGATAATTGTAAAAGACATGTCATAGAACCAGTAAGAACCAACAACCATTTTTTGTGAAAACAATTCAGCCATTGCATTATCTAATAACCATGTGTTTCATAAGAGAACCAAGCACATCAACAAAAGGTATCATTTCATAGGAGAATTAGTGAACAACAAATATATTTTTTTAGAATTTTGTAGGTCTGGAGATCAGCTTGCATGTAGTTTTACTAAGACACTAGCGAGGGATACATTCTAGTATCTGCGGAGTTATCTTGGAATGAAAAGTTTTGCTCAGTGAACTTTGTTACGCAAAGAGGAAGTTTAAAGCTCTAAAACATTTTGTAATATTTTGTTCTGAGATCCCTATCCACTCATAATTAAGGGGGGTGTTGGGAATATTAACTAATCATAGATACATATCTCATCTCAACCGACTCTATCAGATTCTATAGTAGATCTGCTTCTGTCAATCTCTCTGACAGAATGAAGTGTTCATGCCTCTCATATATAAACTAGTCGAATTAAATTTCTGAAGATAAGTTTTTAGGTAGGTAGTTATTACATACTTTAATGATAAGTCACTAGATTTGCGGAGAAGCAATTTTTTAGTCTCCCTCTATATAGAAGAAGATTGTAAATCAAAGATATAATTTGAGAAAATATAGAGAATTTTGAATAGTGGAGAATAAAGAAAAAATCCATGGAGAGTTTGAAGCTCAAGCTTCTTGTGTTTGAAAGTGTCGAGAGCCGAATCTCTATAAAAGGTGAAACATCCTTGTAAATTTCCAAGTTTGTATTTAAGAAAATAGTTCTTTGTTATCTCTTGACAAGATTTATAAATCCATTGTTATGGTTGAATGCATGTTTTATTTAGCCACACATTCTCTCTATAAGTACTTGAGTAAATGGCATTTACATTTACATTTTAAGTAAAAGGCACATAGAATCCATAAACATTTCACTGTGTAAAAAGTTTATTTTTTTTATGATAGACTGGTTGACAAAAGAATTACTTAATATTTGGCTATATCATATTGTGAATTTATTTCAATATAGTCGTGTCGAGGTTTACCCCAAGTTACTAGTCGGTTGAAAGTGTTTTTCATATTATAAGTCTTTAGACTAAGAAATCTCTTTTATAAAAGTTCAACTAAAAGTGGTCGATGTTGAGTAAGTCAGTTGAAGTAAAAGTGGTTGAATTCGAGTAATCCAGTCCAAGTTGAGTAAGTTGGTCAATGTAAGAAAAAAATGGTGGAAGTCTAGTAATAGTTGTCGAGGTAAAAAGGTGTCAGGTCAAAGTCCATATAAGTGTCTCGACCAAAAGTGGTTGGTTGAAGTCGGACATGTTAAATTTTTGGTCAGAGTTCGACTTGTCTAAGTTTTGATGGAAGTTAGAAAAGGTTTACCTGACAAGTAAAGAAGTTGACTCTTGATAAGAAAATTTTATGCCTGAGCAATAAATCAAGTTAATCGTCTCAGTCTAAGTCTCCCAAGATGGAGAAATTACTAATATATTTTGAATTCTCAATCGTTGGTTAATTGGAGAAGCATCCAAACCTCGAAGAAACCCTATAGATCCATTTAGCAAAGATATCAATATTAATGGCACAATAGGGCACACCTAAAGCATGGAAGAAGCTGGCGAACGATATTTGAGTCTAGCAAATAGCGTGGGAAGTTGATGCCTATGGTACTATGTTAGACAAAATTCCAAGATGGATCTACTAGAGAACTCATCGTGATGTTGCTCCGAGACATTGAAGGGAAAGATGTATCCTCAGTATTGTTATACTGTTGGTTTTTTATGATTGTTGATGATAGTTGTTGATATGTTTGATGATTGTTGAGATGATTGCCACAATATTATTATACTGTTGATTGTTGTTGAGACAATTGTTGCAGTATTGTTATACTGATGATTGTTGATATGTTTTATGACTGCTAATATGGTTGATGAGATGTTTTGTTCATTATTGTTGTGATGTATGTTTTCTTCTATATTGATGATTGATCGATTGATTGATTGAGTTAGTACCAGTGATGGTACAATGATTACTATTGATGTATGTTACTTTAGTATTCCTATAGTGATGATGTCATAGATGTTCCATCATCTCTATGCTGGTAATGCAGAAGATGATCTAGCATTAGTTTTTGTTTGAGTTTAGCACTAACAGGATAATGATATTGTTGATGTTATTAGTATCCATGCACAGATGTTGCAGATGATGAAGTTACAGATGATTTCCTACTATCCACATACTGATACTAGAAGAAGATGATTCAATATAGAAGATGATCCAATACTCATGCGATGGCGTTATAGAAGATGATCCAACATTTATACTCTGACAAGATAGATGATGGTTCATTATTCACATACATATTAGTATATCCCAAAAAATTTCCTTCCCCTTCCCAATGCCTTTAATATAACTAAATAAAGCATGGCTTAGGACATAGTAAGCTTGTGGGCTATGAATGGACAACATGTCGAGATGTAACACATGATCTATAATCAATGTGTTTTGAAGGTCCTACACCTGGTCATATAACATCATCAAGAAATGGCTCTTGATGGTAAGCTTCCACAATTGCACTATCTTGAAGTACATCGTGTTAGCAATGATATCACATTACTAGTGGCACAAATCATGTCTCAAAGCTATCGTGGTTGTAGAGGTAGTTAGGAATACAAATAGGAGGAGGAAACTCTCTCCACAACATCCAAAGATACATGATGTCTTAAACCCCAATTTTTTTGTTTTGTTTAATATGATGGAATGTATTTATTGTTGGAGAAATTTATTAGATTTATATGTAGGCATGCCAAAATCTAGCAAGAACATGTAATTAAAAATGTGTAATCAAGTTGTGGAAACAATTGAATGCATGTGAGAATGTGTTATTCCATTTTTCAACCATTAATTCAAGAGCGATTGTATCTATTAATATTGTAAAATTCCTTAAGTCAACAATTTCCACATATTTAAGATCTCCAGATTTTGTTCTTATGATTTTTTACCATTATACACCTTATACACTTTGAATAAGATACTCTTATTCATATCAACTTATCCACTTAAAATTCATTATTTTTTTCAATAAAAAAAATATTATATATTTTCATTGAAATACATATAAAAAAACATAACAATATATAAAAATTCTCCATTCCAAGATCTCTATAAAAAAAAAATAGTCCACAACAATCTCCAACAGGAAACAAGAAACTCTCAATCCTCCTAACCAACAGAAATAAATATACAAACATTCCCAACAAACTCCTAAGTCAAATAACTACTAGGACTAAAAGCTATAATCAAAATATCTTTAAAGAAGTTTCATTGATAATGAAATCACCATCCATTTCAGTGATGAAGATATATGCATCTTCAAAGACTAAAGCTTGTTTAGATAACTCATATCCAATTCTGTTGAACTCCATGTGTAGAGATTGATTCTATATTTCTAATTTATTTGTTTTAATATTCTTTATTAAATTTTCAAAAATGTTTAATATATTTATGAAAAAATATGAAAATTACATATAAAAGAAAATCCATATATAGTTATAGCAAAACCCTTTCAAGAGCGCCTGTGACTTGCATTCAAAATTATCATCTCTCAATTTCTTGGCCTTGCGCTCTGGAGGAGAAGAAGAGGAATCTTGAATTGCCACTTCAACTTATGTTCTTGTTTCTCTAAGCTTAACAATATCATCGAACTTGTTCTTCTTGGAGTGGAGGCTGGAGAGGCTTTTATTTTTCATTTGAGAATATCAACTCACTTTCTTTTCTACGAAACGGAGGCGGCTTTGAGAGTATTTTGGAACTCCATTTTCCTTGAGGAAAATTATTGACGTCGAAGCGTTTGAATGAAATGGAGGAGGTCTATATGATGAGTGCAAATTTGAATATGGAGGTAAAATGGATGTAGAGACAGTTTACTGCATCGGATAAGGTCTAGATGATCGCAGATTTAGCCTCGCCATGCCGTTGATTAATGTTTGGCCCCTCAAACTATCAACCCCAAAAGTTTTGTCTCTGTTGTGTGTTGCATTCTGGTTGTGCCAGGTCTTAACCCCATATTTATCTGAGCATATGTATGTATCTCACTTATAGTATTTGCCTTGACCTGAAGAATGAAGAATATAATCAGGATAGGTCAGTTCCATTTCTAAATCACAAGAAGAAAACAAACATATTTGAATTTAGAATTAACTTTGAATATGTACCTCTTCTCTTTTAGGAATCCATTTATTTTCCCACCGTTCGATACCATTTCTCACCATGAACAGTATCCTCGACTCCAATCGAGAATCATTTTCAACATTTTGTAAACTATCCATGTACGTGTTAGCAAAACTTGAGACAACTAAAATTGAGTTACTATTTAGTTATAAAAAATTTCACCTCGACCTTTTTACTTTTTACTTGTCTAGCTTCGATTAGAAAAGTTTACCTTCCACAGGTTTTCTTCGACCACTTTTCGGTTTTACAATTTTGACAAGTTTACTTCGGTTTGTTTTTAGTTGAAATTAAAAAAGGATATTTCTTAGTCTAAAGACTTGAGAAATTACAAATTTTTTTCACCCACCAGTAATATGAAGTAAAAACGGACACAATCAACAATTCTATAAAATTATAAAAACATATAGCCAAACATTAAGGAAACTTGTGTGGACCACTTTGTCATAAAACCTGGAACTTTTACTGGGTGAAATATTTATGCATTCTTTGATCTTTCACTTTGTAAATGTAAACAACATTTACACAAGTAATTCTGGAAAAAAATGTCCCCTAAGTAAACATACATTTCAACCATAAACTATTTGATCTATATAACTTGTTGATAAATAACAAAAAGGTAATACAAACTTGTCGGATTTTCGAAGGATTCTTTTACAGAGATTCGGCTCTTCGACACAATCAAACAAACAGAAGCTTGAGATTCAACTCTATTCTTTCTTCAATCTCTACACAGAATTCTCTCTATGAGTTCTCTCATTCTCTCTGTCTAATTTACAATCTTATTCTTCTATTGATACGCAAACTAAAATCGCTTCTCTGTGAATCTACAATCTTGACATTAATGGCTATAATAACTATCTACCTAAAACTTAAGTTCAGAAAATTAATTCAACTAGATTACATTGCAGAGTAGTGAACACTTCACTCTTGTCAGGATGAATGACAGAGACTGAACTGATATGGAATCTGGAAGAGTTGGCTAAGGTCTGGTATGACTTGTAAGAGTAATTACTTTCTCCAACACTCCTTAATTATGAGTAGATGGGGAACTTTAATTTTTTTTTTATACAAAAATTTTCATAGCTTAGACTTTCTTTGTGCATGATAGAGTTCACAATGCAGAACTTTTCATTCCAAGATAACTACGTAGATACTTAAATGTATCCTTTGCCAATGGTTTTGTAAATATGTCTGCAATTTGATCTTCAGGTCCAAAAAAATTTCCTTGTTGTTCACCAACTCTCTTATGAAATGAAACCTTTCGACGATGTGCTTGATTATCTTGTGAACACATGATTCTTTGATAATGCAATGGTTGATTTGTTTTCACAGAAGATAGTTGTTGGTTATTTATGGTTCTGTGACAATTCTTTTAACGATCTCTACATCCATACATCTTGACACGCAGCGCTTGTAGCTGCAACATACTCTGCTCCTGTTGAAGACATAGTTACTATGATTTGTTTCATTGAAGCCCGTGTAACAACACCTTTACCAAAATGAAATGTGTACCCATATGTGCTCTTCCTGTCATCTATGTTTCCTTCATTGTCTCTGTCAGTGTATCCAATGAGTTTAATTTTTTTTGAGGTTGAATACATAATGCCAAGGTCTTTTGTGCCACATACATACCTCATAATTATTTTTGCTGCTTGGAAATGTGAGTCTTTTGGTGACTCCATGAATATTGAGATCAAAATTACTCCACACACGATGTCTGGTCTTGTCGTTGTTAAATACATAAGGCTTCCAACCAACCTTTTTAAAAACGTAGGATCAATAGTTGATCCATCATCATCCTTGATCAATTTTAAACCTGTTATTACTGGTGTTGGGGTTGTCTTCCAATTATACATGTTGAATCTTTTTAAAACTGCACTTACATATTTAGACTGAGATATAAATATACCACTTTCAGACTGCTGGACTTCAATTCCTAGGAAAATTTTCATAAGCCCGGAATCAATTATTTCAAATTCACTTTCCATGATCGCTTTAAATTATTCTATGCCAAATTCACTAGTAAATATTAAATAATCTACATACAAGAATAAAATTAACATATTACCTTGCTCATCAACTTTGGTCTACAAACTTGGTTCACTTTCACTTCTGTGAATCCATTTTCAGTGAGATAGTAATCAATCTGATTATACCAAGCTCTAGGAGCTTGCTTCAAACCATAGAGTGTCATTTTTAATCTATATATTTTATGCTCTTGACCTGGAATTTCATAGCCTTGTGGTTTTTCCACATATAATTCCTCTTCTAGATAGCCATTAAAAAATGTCGACTTAACATCCATTTGATAAACAAGCCATCTGTTTTGTGCAGCAATGTCCATAAATGTTCTGACTGTATCCATACATGCGACAGGTGCAAACATTTCATTGAAGTCTATTCTAGGCTATTGTGTGAACCCTCTTGCTACAATTCTTGCTTTGTGCTTCTACACATTCCCATCGGCATCTTTCTTGCTCTTGTAAATCCATTTGACATTAATTACATCTTTATCTTTTGGTACATCTACCAACTCCCATGTTTGATTCTTCTCAATGCATTCTATTTCTTCATCCATGGATTTTTCCCATACTTCTTCTTTTACAGCTTCCTCAAATGTTAGTGGATCATATATTGGAGAAAATAATGCAAAGAGAGAGAGAACGAATTTGGTGTACCATCTTCATATATTTCACGCATACTTCTTGTCTTCAGTGGTTCTGTTGATGTCGACCTCGACGAAATGCTTGATGGAGTCTATTGTCCTCTTGGTGTGCTTGTTGGTGTAGATTGAGTTGCAACTTGTGTCAATGTTCCTTGTGTTGAACATGTCGCGGTGTCATGGGAGTCGTCGGTGCTACAACCGGTTGACTTACATGTGGTGTTTGAACCAATTCCTTCACCATGTCATCATGGCTGACATTCGACATAATCTTGAAATTTATGTCGACACTTCCATCCTATGATTCATTCTCAACAAATTGAACATCTCTACTGATGATCACTTTCCTTGCGATAGGATCATACAAAAAAAATACATTTTTGTCCCTTGTTGTCTAGCTTCTTTCTCAGCTCATCTGGAAAATGAGCATATGCAACACAACCAAAAAATTTTAAATGATAAATATTGTGATTCATACATGTCCATGCTTTGAGGAACTTTGTTCTTCACACTCTTTTTCAGACATGGGTTCATGATATATATATATATTAGTTGTGACTACTGCAGCCCAATATTCATTTGAGAAATGCTTGGCTACCATCACGCTATGTGGCATCTCCATAATGGTTCTATTTTTTCTTTCGGTAACATCGTTTTGCTAAGGTGTATACATTGCAGTGAATTGCTTTTGTATGCCATGGGTCTTGAAAAAATTTAGAAATTCATTTGAACCATATTCACCTCCTCTATCGATCCTTAATATTTTGATGCAATGTCCACTCTAGTTCTCAACGAGTGCCTTGAACTGCTAAAAATAACTAAATGCATCATATTTATGTTTCAGAAAATATACCCATGTTTTTCTTGAGTAGTCATCAATAAAATTAAGAAAATAATTGCATCCACTAATGGATGATGTCTTCATTCTACCAGAAATATCTGAGTGCACAATTTCAAGTGGTGTGCATTCTTTATATGAATTTTCGACTAGAAAAGTCTCTCTATGTTGCTTTCCAAAAATGCATCCTTCACAAACTCTCGTTGGTTTGTAGATTAATGGAAATCCTTTCACCATATTCTTTGTGTCCAGTAGCTTCATCCCACCAAAATTCAGATGTCCAAATATGAAATTCCACAACCAGGATTCATCTTGAACTTCTGTTTGAAATGCAATCTGAAAATCAGCGTTGTTATTTTTTTTCTTGTCGAAGTCAACAACCACTTGTTTACGTTCTTCCTTGAATGCAGTCCATGTATTTGTTTTTGCTTTCATGTATGGAATTATCCTCAATGGAAAAAAGTGATTGCTTGTCATTGTAACTTATTCTATCAGTTGATTTCTTGGACGCTTGTCTTTAATCACATAGTGATTATCTTCTATGTAGACTTTGTAGACTTTTTGTCTCAGTTGTCCAATGCTCAACAAATTATGTTTCAGCATTCAACATGATAGAAATCAGGGATAAACTTACTCTCCACCTATTTGGTTAGAATATCAATAGTACCTTTTCCCAAAACAGTGAGTTGGAAATTATTTCCATGTGTAACATCAGTTTGAACTCAATTATCTAGATTGGAATTTTTTTTTAAATTACCAGTCATATGGTTACTGCAACCTAAATCTAAGTATCATATGTCATGTGGAATTTCTTGGACAACAATGAATTCAATTGGAGAAGTATATTCCATTAACATTGGACTTGTCGGAGTGTTGGTGTTGGTTGACTAATTTGGGATTTTCCTTCCTTGGTCATATTGTTTCTTCCTGAATTCATATGCATAATGACCAAATTTCTTACAATAATGACATTGAATTTTTTATTTATCAAACCTTTGAACACTTGGATGACTTGGATTCTAATTCTCTCCTCTACCAGTGACATTTGCAGAACTTCTGTCTCCTCCTCTAGAATAAACTCTCCATATTCCTCTGGAGTTGTTTCTCCCCCTGCCTCTTCCATGGATAATGGATGACTGTGATATGAATGCACCTTTCAATGATATATTTTTTCTACCAATTCGGTGCTCATGATTGATGATTGAAGCTTGAAACTCATCAATGGTAAACATCGACATGTCTATGTGTTCTTCTAAGGTCACAACCAAGGATCTAAATCTTGGGGGAAGACTTCTAAGAAAATTTTCAACCATCCTTTGGTTTGTTATAGTTTCTCCGTGATATTTTAGTTCATTTATCAAACCAACAAATCTGGTATAGAATGAGTCTAATGAATTTTTTTCTTTCATGGACATAGATTCAAAATCTCTTCTCAGAATGTACAACTTGGAGGTCTTTACCTTGTTCATGCCTTGATATGCAGTCTCCAATATATCCCATGCTTGTTTTGTGGTAATTGTTGTTGCTAATCTTGGGAGTATGCTTTCATGCATGGCTTGGTGTATGTAGAACAGAGCCTTTCCATCTTTCTTCCTATGTTCCCTTAGTGTAGCTTTCTCAACTTGTGTGATATTGTTATACGACGTCTAATCTATTGGTTCTGCGTAACCATGCTGGAAAATATCCTAAACATCTTGATCTCTGAAAAAAGCTTTCATTGTTAGAGACCAATAATTATAATTCTTTCATGTAAAAATTAGAGTTTGCAAACTCGACATGTTTGAACCAGAAGTGGAAGCCATTTTAATTTTTTTAAATTTCCTTAGAAAATTACTTTTTCACTTTTAAGACAAGATTTCTTTCCTAAACCTTGCTCTGATACAAGTTAGAAAAAACTAAGGAAACTAAACTTGAGTTGCCGCTCATTTATAAAATATTTCACCTCGAACTCCTTTTTCTTTTTACTTGTCTAACTTCGACTAGACAAGTCTACCAATATGGTCGAACTTTTCGACACGGCTCTTTCACCTCGATAAGTTCTTACTTATCAGTTTTATCAACTCACTTCACTTTGACATGTTTACTTCGACTATTTGTTGGTTTTACAATTTTGACAAGTTTACTTTGACTGGTTTACTTCGATAGGTTCAACTCAAAAGTTTTACTTTGACTCACTTTCTCGATTGTTTTTTTTTTGTCAAAATTTACAAAGGATATGTCTTAGTCTAAAAGATTTAATAAATTACAAATGATTTTCACCCACAAGTAATATGAATTAAAAACCGACACAATCAACAATTCAATAGAAATATAAAAACATATAGCCAAACATTTAGGAAACTTGTGTCGACCACTTTGTCATAAAACCTGGAACTTTTTCTGGGTGAAATGTTTATGCATTCTTTGATCTTTCACTCTGAAAATTTAAACAACATTTACACAAGTAATTCTGGAGAAAAATGTCGTCTAAGTAAACATCCATTTCGACCATAAACTATTTTATATATATAACTTGTCGAGAAATAACAAAAATCTAATACAAACTTGTCAGCTCTTCGACAGATTATTTTACAGATATTAGGCTCTTCAACAGAATCAAACACACAGAAGCTTGAGCTTCACATCTATTCTTTCTTCAATCTCTGCTCATAATTCTCTCTTTGAGTTCTCTCTTTCTCTCTGTCTGATTTACAATCTTCTTCTTCTATTTATAGGAAAACTAAAATTGCTTCTCTGTGAATCTAGAGTCTTGAAATTAATGGTTGTAACAACTATCTACATAAAACTTAAGTTCAGAAAATTAATTCGACTGGATTACATTACAGAGTCGTGAACACTACACTCTTGTCGGGTTGACCGACATAGACTGAACTGATACGAACTCTGCTAGAGTTGACTGAGGTCTGGTATGAATTCTACGGGTAACTACTTTTTCCAAGAGTATTAATCAAAAGTGGATACTCCTCTCGGTCTGGACTCGCAAACTTTATCTTCCAGATGTTTTCCAATCAAAGAAAATAGTTGGCATAGGGAATCTACATTTTCAGCATTAGGAGCAGCTTTTCCGTCTTTCTCGAATAATTTTTTCCAATAAAAACACATCTCAACCAACATTCCAGTTCTAAATATAAAATATGTATAACAAATATCCTTACAACTGATCTAACAACAATATTAATGTAATATTATTGATCCCTTTTGGATTTTGTCTTTGAACCAAAAACATATAGCTGTAACACCACGGTTTTGACCGTGTTTGCATTAAAATGTATATGATGCATATATTGTAATTAATCATGGTGTGGAGCTAAAGGAAAAATCCCCACCATCGATTATATTGTGTTATGTTCCGGCGATTAAATTTTTTACCGATGGTATATAGTGTTATTCGACACATATTAAATTTGGCATCGTGTAAACATGCATTTTAATTAAAAAGGACCCACAACCAGCTATGTCAATGCAGCGATAATGAAAAGGGCATGATTTTCCTAAAGATAGGGAGTGAAATTATTTAACCCTTGGGTCCAATGGAGAAAAGCCAAGTATCAACTATTAAACCCATTTAGTGGTCACCCACCATTTTGACTTACTCACCTTCCCTTGTCTCAATCAGTCAACTACCAAATTAAAAACCTTTGATATTAGTTGGGCAGTTATTGTTGGGCAGTGGTGTGTGGTAGGACTGTCAGTCCTTACCCACACACACACTTCACCAGCAGACTTATTCACCCTCACGTGGGCAAGAGGAGACCGGACGACCCCCATTCTTCCATTTTTCACTCACGTAGAGAGTTGGGAGAACCATTTTTGGGTATTCACGATTTTCCCTTTGTGTGTGGCCTTACCTTCATGATTTTGCTATATGAAGTTTTCAATCCCAATTTTGGGCCCTCAACGTTTTTTCCTCATCATAAAAAATCCACGGGGTCTCTCTCTCAAACAGATGAAAGTTGTTGTGGGTTAATTTTGGTTTTTGTGATTTTGCTGTGTATATTCTCTTCGTGTTTTGGGTTTGGGCATGTGAATTTCACCTTCACGCAGGTGGCATTTTCCTTCCTCATGCAGCTAAGAAATAGTTGTTGTTTTCCCATGTGTGGGTTGCTGCTGACTTTTTTGGCCATGTTAGGGCCAAGAACAACTCTGAAATCGCCTTGCTTAGTCTGAGCTGCGTATCACCATTTTTGGTTGCCGTAATGTTTCCCTTTTTTTTTCACAGAGCTGTGAATTGCTTGATTTTGTTGTGTGCATGCAGTGGTTGGTCTTTGGACTGTATGGGAGTGGGAATGAAGGCTTGGCATGCTTGATAAACCTGGTGTGTGTGGGAGCCTCATAGATAGAGCTATAGGGATGGCTTTCTTCTCCGTAACCCCTGAATAGCACTGGAACGGAAGTCAAGGCCCGAGGGACTGTGTAGCAGAAAAGGGACTGATTCCTTGTGTTGGGTGTGTGTGGGTGTCCTACAAGTCAAGCTAGTTCTGGTGTAGGTGTCCTTAGATCTTCAGTGAGGCCACAAGCTTAGCAGTCAACTTTTCCCATCTCTTTGATGGCCTGATAAACCCAACTATGTTGGCTTGGCTATGTACTGTTGTGTATCTTTGGCTATGTGTGAGCATGCTTAGTTCCTTATTCCTTGGGGAATCGTGCCCAGCTCGGGGGTGGCAGTGTTGCTGAGAGATTAGGGATCACACTGGCTTATGGTTGGGTGGAACGTTGCAGCGACATCGCTGGTTGCGGGGGAGCTTCATTCAAAGATAAGTATTCTTGTCTATTTCATCTCTGTAATTATATTACTATTTAATGAATTACAATGAACATGAAGAATACTTGAATGTATGTTTTTTCTTCCACTGAATGGTAATGATGTATCCATGTTTTCGTTTCAAAGCATTTCAGTTTTTTGTGTATGTTCATGGGCTAGTTTCCTAGGTTAGATCATCTAATGGTAGCATCCTCCTCTTCGCGTGTCGGAGGGTCGAGGAAGTTACAATAACTATCTCAAAACCGTCTTGGAAACTGATATTAAAAAATATAAAATCAACCTTAACATAATTATTACAATCCCTGAATGTAGACATGAACAATACGTTTGGGTAACATCTTTTGTTTTAATAACTCTACAATCAGTCTAATATTTCCAAGAGTTCGTCATTTGAAGAGTTCCTCTTTTTCTAAGTGTTGGGGTGCAGACATTTCTTTCAATTGAAAGCTCATAATGTTAGTGCATTCAAATTCGCTTTGGAAAGTGTTTAGTAGGACGCTTTTGAAGCATTATCGCTTTTCATCAGGTTCCTTAGGTAGAAATTTAGGGAGTTTGTCATTGAGATGTACACACAACTCCACGTACATACAACAAAATGTTGTTCCATCACGGCCTTGTCAAATAACAGTGAAATCACACCCTGAATATTAAGAAAAAGTCATTAAAGTCAATCAATTTCAATGAAGAGAAGGGTTTTGGAGGCAAGATCTCCCCAAATCCATAAAACTAGGGCTTAACATAGTAAAACTAGGGTTTACCACATTAAGACTAGGGTTTAAAACCTTAATGCCGATAATATGTTCGCAGTAGTCATTCCATAATTAAGCAACTAATCTTTCAAGGTATCAAATTTGTATGGAGTCAATTTGATCAAGATCCTGGAAAAACGCATGATAAGATTTTGATCAATAATGAATAAAAAAGATGGTAGTCTTAGAAAATAAATACAAGTTCAAGGAGAAAGAGTTATGAGCTATACCCTTTAACAATCTTCAGCACTTGATACTTCTCCGACATATTCCCTCTCCTCGCACTCCATGGAACCACTGCCTTAGTGAGAGCAGACGGCTACGATCAAATACGAAAAAGAAATAAATTTGTGAGAGAAAAATATAGCACTTAAATAAGATTATCACATATGAGAAAAAATGAGTTTAATTTGTAAAGCTCCTCACCCGTGAAAGTGGAAATGGTTTCATTGATTGTTTATTTGATTCTGAGTGCCTTGAAGTTGTCAGGTCTTGTTTTTCTGTAGGAGGTTGCGGAAGATAAGATCTCTGACCACGTCATTCAGTAGTATGATTTCTAGAGATCTGGTTATGATTTTAATTGTTCGATGATTCCTAATAAACATGGTGTTACATTTAAGCTTCTTCATACTGAATTAAAGCTAAAAAAAATTTAAATACAAACATGGAAATGATCTATTTCAGTAATTAATTATTGTACCTGATCACTCCTTAGCGATCCGGGAACCTTTTTAATTACTGTGAGAAGGGTAGATATTTGGACACGATGCAACTCAAAAGAATAATGTGTGTGTGTCAAGGGAATGGAATTTTGTTATTACAAAATAAATATTCATTCTTATTCATTGCAGTTGGGTTATTTAATCTAACATGTCGTTTAAGTTTAGATAAGTAATCGTGACTTTTCCTTCTTTCCAAAATATTAAGGCAATCAGACATTTCATTTTGAATAGATTTCAACAGTTCATTGACAAAAACGGAATAACGTATTACCTGATCTTGAAGGGCGAAACACATGTTATTGAGGAGCCTGCAGTAACAGTAACTGACTAGATGACCCTGCGGTAACTGACTTTGAATCTCTAGATGGAGCTTAACTAGATGACCCTATAGTAACTGGCTCACACACTCTAGATGCATCTTGACTAGATGACTGCAAATGTGTAGAAGGCCGATATGAAGACTGAAAAGATACAGAAGACCTATGAGAAGAGTCCAAAAGGACAATTAGAAGATTGTAATGGTGCAGAAGGCAGATGATAAGATTCCCAAGATACAGAGGGCCTATGTGAAGATTTGAAAGGTGCCAAAGGACGACTAGAAGATTGAAATGGTGCAACAGGAAATGAAGAAAGATATCGCTTTTTACAGGGCCCTTGCGTCCTCCGCCAGGTCTCAAGTTGATTTCATCCTCATCAATCCCCATATCAGAAAAACTACGCTAAGAAGATTGTTGATAAATTATCAATCTCGATCAGTGAACAAGCGAACCAAGATAGTAAAATTGGAAGTGCCCAGATTTGAACTACGCGAAATATGCTAAATACAAAATAAGATGAACAATGAACTAAATTTTTAGACCTTTTCACAACACCACCTTACTCATAAATATGAGTTATGCATTTATAAGTGATAGTGTGGTTTCATGATATTTTTAATCTTTAAATGAGAGTGTGGTTACATGATATTTTTATTCTTTTTAATGAAGCCAACTATACATACAATTTTATTTTTACTAAGCTATAGTCATATCACAATTAATGGGTTTCCACTATTTTAATAAATAGATTTATGATAACGTTTAATTTTTCAAATGATAATTAATGGGTTTTTATTGTTATTTTAAGTGGTAATAACCTCCACGTTACTTGAATAATTTTTTCGTATAAAACTATAAGCAACCTTGTATTTAAGTAAAATCTAAAAAGTAGGAAGGGTAGCATTAGAACTCATGAACCATATATCAATGAAATTCAATCAATATAATCAAGAATATAAAGAAAAATAATACAAAATTAAAATCTAGTAATAAATATTTATAGTTTTAATCAATAATACAAAATTAAAGTATAGTAACAAATACTTATAGTTTTTTGCTGGTAGAAATTCAAGTGTTGAGCCACCCCATGCATTAGAGGAAATTTCAATTTAAAATGAGCTTTCCAAAAATAATACAAATTCCATGTCATCATGTATTAGCCAATTAAAATGCTTTAAAATTAAAAAAGGGAGCACCTCTTAAACAAATTTTTAATATAAATTTGAGGATAGGTATCATAAAACAAACTACTTTTTTTGTTCGTATTTTCGACATATATCCCTGTGTTTTTACTCAAATTTCGATCGGGAGAGCTTGTTGGATGCGGAATTAAATTCCGCATCCAACAAGTACCCATTCGGCATACTTTTGACGGGCCCTGCTACCCAAAAAACAAGAAATACCTGAAAAAACGTGATGATGAATTCCGCATCCAACAAGTACCCACTCGGCATACTTTTGACAGGCCCTGCTACCCAAAAAACAAGAAATACCTGAAAAAACGTGATGATGATGCCGAGTGGGTACTTGTTGGATGCGGAATTTAATTCCACATCCAACGAGCTCTCCCGATCAAAATTTGAGTAAAAACTTAAACAAAAAAGTAGTTTTTCTTTTCTTCCACCAAAATTAATAAATATTATTTTATCAATTTTCCTTAGGAGGCCCATTTTGAGTTGAAATTTCCTCTAATGTTCAAGATTCCATGACTCAATTTTCAATTAACAAGCATGATATCACACAAAGGGTTAATTTTCCTTCCAACTAATGCAACCACCCTTACATGTGTTTCCTTTTGAGTAGGGCTAAACCTCAATAAGGTGAGGAAATTTAGGGCACATAGAAACTCTCTTTGAAGATAGCTAATTTTCCTAGCGCAAGGATCTTACTATCACTCTAGCCTTTCATAATTGTAAACACACTTGGTAATGTCATCCTATGCAAGTAACTTACATCTTTTCAAGGGATTATCACATATTGGATTTTGTCTTGATTGACCTTATTATGGTGGATAGATTCTTGGAATTGTAGCAACCCCAAACGCCATGAATATATGGCATGTAGGGGTCTTACTACGACCCTTAGCCTTTGGTGATCACAACCACACCTGATAGAGTTTATCCCTATGCAAATATCTCACTATCACTTCCATCCCTTGGTGATCATAACCATGTTCAATAAAGAAATGGAACTAGGAACAAGCTAAGCATAAGTACCCATGGTTTGCTATGTACACTCCCAACCCCCCATTCCACTCAAACTAGGTTAGATTATTAGAAATGGATCATTATATAATTTTTTCGTCTATTTTGGTACTTTATGGGTGGAAAAGAGGTGCCATTTCCTTGTAAGGCCCATTTTATGGCAATGCCACACTTTGGTGATTTGAGGTCCAAAACCTTTTGGAGCCCGTTTCAGACCTCAAATGGTCATTTTGTGGGTCAAAAAATTGTAAGATAATCTTTTATTTTTCAACACTATTCTAGACACTTAGATTTTTCTAATTAAATAGAAATCACCTCAGTTGAAGTTCAAATCCAAAAGTAGGCCTCCTATAAGTTAACCTATATTATTGACCACAAAGTTACAAAGTGGATTACATGCTAGCTTCAACTACTCACACATGTAGAGTAGTCACATGTGGAATTTTAGGAATATTTTAGAGAGTCCAAAATCCTAACATTAATTGGGGGTTTATGTATGTAAAAAACCTAACCCTAACCCTTGATGGACAAATTCGTGTTATGTTGAATATTGGGCCACTAGTAAAAGAAGTGGTTTCATTCTTATTATATTGTTTATTGTTCCATTGTTGAAAATTAAAGTCTAGGAGAAGGATATTGAAGTGGAACAAAATAAGTAGAAGATTGTGTAGTAGTCATATTGGACACAAAGTCCATGGAATTTCCACAGTGAGTACCCCTTTGTTTTTATTTATGTTATGGTTCTCAAAATAACATAAAAATAGAAAGAAAGTGATATGACCCAAGGGGAATAATATATGGGTAGTAAATGCATATGATATGACTTATTCTATCTTGAGTATTTTGTTCAAAACAAAAAGAGTAACTCCAATCCTTGAGAGTGAAATAAAGATAAGGAATAAGAAGACTCTTTGACGGGAAAAATCCTTTTACAACATATCAAATGCACAAGATGAGATGATCTCTAAAACTAGGTATCTTTTGTATAGATAGGAGGAAAAGGATACAATTACAATAAAGGCCCTAGACTACTAATAAAGGAAAAAAATAATATAAATGTAATGTCACAATATCTAGTGCATGGACAATTTTAGGGGCTAGATGTAGCCCATGGGCGATACTAGTGGGGTTACAAAAATTTAGTGGGCTATTTTCTTATATGGAAAGGGTTTTTTTAGCTAAAATATATTCTCCAAATATTTATTAGAAAATAAATAAATGCAAAATGAATAGCTTCCCATTTATTAATGAGGAAAATGAAAAAACTATTTTTCCCTAGCAAAATCTCCCTCCAATCTATCTTTCACCCCTACGTTTTAGAGAAATTATAGTTAAATCATTCATTTTCCCCCTATTTTCAGTAGTGGAGGATCCAAGGGTTATTTCACCCTCCATTTTCCTTGTAATACATGAATATGGTTGCATTCTCTTGTGTTTTTAGTCAATTTCATGTGATACCTTCTTTGAGCCCTTGATTTCTAATATTGGAGGGAAAACTAGGAGATATTTTTTTCTATATAAAGTCTACAATAATTTAGGTTTCATCCTCATCAGATTGCACTTGCAGGGTGAATATTCTGGTTGATACGATTCCACTTTTCATTCTTAATTTTCTCGACATTTTAATCTTCACATAACATCTCCATTGTCGAAACCTCAGGTCTTGAAGGGGCATTCCCCACATGCAATTTATCAGAGAATAGAAACTCACATCATGCTTTTTATCTAATAATTAAAGTGGTATGATTTTTATCCATAGTTACAATAGATTATTATATTCTAAATTTACCTTTTATCATGCCTTTTATCATGGATGTTTTTTTAGGCATGTTGAATTCTAGGGAACTATTGAATCTTAGGGCTCATTTGGTGTTATTATGGTTTTATTCTATCCAAGGAGTATTGGTTCCATGAAAGTGTTATAGCGCTCAAAATATATGATTTATTTTATGCCTTATCATGTTTAAACTATATACTAACATTTATATGTTGTTAGTGGATGCTACTCTTGATGGAGAGACACCACATGGTTTTTATATATTCAAACTAAATTTGACCCAGTTGTTTAAAATGTGCTTTTATTAAGATATTACTTTTCAATTATTATTAGATACAAGGTGTTAATGAGAGTGTGTATGTTCATATTTTATGACTTTTATTGTTGATGTTTGGGATGTTGGTAATATAAATGAATGCACTCATTCTAATGGTGGCGCTATCATGGAATGGTCATTATTTTGGTTTTCTTCTTGTAGCGTTTTTTTTGTAAGTTAAGAAACTATATTAATATAAGAAGAAAATTACATAGTTGTCTTTCAGAATCTTGTCGGGCCAAGCCTCGTGACAATTCCAAAATATTTTTCATCCTTCAGTGTTAATTCTAGTTCTAATGGGTCTACAAAATTTTCCATTCATATTTTTCATCCTTTGAAATAAACCAAGTTTGTTCTCCTTTCTACTTATCAACATAAATAGAATAAACATAAAAAATCTAAGTAAGCCTAGCTACGACATAAATCCTAAAACAATCCTATTAATTTAAACTATGCTCATGAACCTTCCCATGCTCCACTTCACCCTTGCCGAGGCCATCTATGTGCATACGGTGAGTAGATCCCATTATTGCTTCTGCTACTAGATCTACCTCCATCATCTTTCCCGTTGATTTGGTTGATTCAGCACCATCACCTATCAGAGATGGGGTGATGTAGAATTTCAAACTCAGTTTGTTTCCTATCAATTCAACCTTTCTGTGCATCAACCTGGAATTGCAGTGGTTTTCTCCTAGCCTTTTATTTTACCCCTCCATCATCACATGGTACATGATATTTTTCATGACCCAAAAAAGGTAGGAGGGCTTGGCCCTGGTTAGGATTCCTTGCGACTAGCCATGCCCTCACTCGGGTTTGAGAACAAGACATGTATGTCATTACGAGTACGAACTTACCACTCTTTCACCTTCGTAGACCTTATCATTTATATTCTTGTAGAGTTGTTCAAAGCGTTCTCGCAGATTCTTTTATTTGTATTGAGAAGTTCGTGGCTGGTATATTTTTTTATTCATATTTCCAAGTTCTTCAATTTCATTTGTGACCTAAATTTGTTGAGTTTGGTACTTGTTTTATGATATTATTTTTTTGTAAGGTTCATTCAGAAGTTAAATGTTTTTCGGTGTTTTTTTTTGATGTGTAATTGCTTTCATCATCCAAAAATGGATATAATTATGTGTGATAAATATATGATTTAGTTGGAACATGATACTTCATTTCGATCATGATTGTATATAATATGTAGAGTATGTTTGACTTGATATGTATACTTTATGTTATTTGTTATCCAGTATTTTGTATTCAATGAGGGTGCTAAAACAATTTTACCACATTTTGCATGCTTTCAAAATTTTCAAGGACATCGATACAAGCATGTCCTTAGTTTATCTAAGAAAAAGTGCTCTTTAAAAGAATATTTCTAATGATATGGGTGATGATGCATTAATTTATTTTCTATTTTTATTAGTGTATGTTCTTATTTCTAATAACCAGTTCAAGTTTCTAACTAACTCTAAAAATTGTAAATCAAATGACATAATTCATATTTTGATTGTTAACTAAAGAAAGGAAAAAGTGGCATTTGTATATATAAATAAATAAGAAGGTTATTTTTTTCTTAGAGGGTAGCTTAAAAATAAGGTAATTGGGAATTCATACACTATATTAAGGTTGTGCGTCTCGATAATACTCCATGTTGTAATAGTGGTTTATGGGTGCAATAATCACTCCACAATGTAAAGTATTCAATTTTATATGTTTGTTGGTATGTTAATAGTTGGGTCCCCACATGTCCATTGGACCATTAAGGGATGAGATAAAAAGTGGAGTCCCCACTTAACCCAAATCTAGTTTGTGCAGTTGTGTTTCACCAACACCTCTAGTTGTGAGTGACCCAATACTGCTTGTGAAATTTATAATAAATCCCTTCTCTCCTCATTCTTTTATTTCTTCATTTGAGGGTCTAGGAGTCGAGAGAGTTGATCTCTTATATATGCTCTTATATTGCACTACCTAGTACTATGTAGAATCAAACAATGAGTCTTCCCAGCAAAAATTCACTAACACGTTACAAGGTTTTATAATTTGATGAAAGATTCGCCAAGTTTTTACAATATTGTATAATTAAGTGAAATATTCACCAAGAACAATATCTTATATTTTAGTGAAATATTCATCAATATTTTACAAGATTCTATAATAGAATGAAATATTAGCCAAAATTTTTTACATACATATTATATTATTGTTAAAATAGCCTTCAAATTTTCAAATATATTATGGAGATTCACCCATTTATTATACATATAAATTTTGGGGTGTTCTTGAAATTATCCTTGATCTAGTAGTTAACATGTCTCTCCTCTTTAAACAATTGTTATCCTCAACACTTGATTAACTATGGATTTTTCTGCAAGAAGAACTCATCTTTCTATGTCACCTCATCTATTGACATGTTCTTCCACTTGATAAGGTGCTCAGTAATTACTCAATTTGGTAATTGTTTGATTCATGTTTCAAGGATTGTTTCAAGCTTTAGCATGATTTCCCCTTCTGCATCAATTTATGGTAAAATAGTTTGCATGGATTTCCTTTTTTAGGAAAGAAACAAGGAAGACTACATGTACAAATGAACATGGAGGAAAATCTAATTTGCGAGCCATACTTCTAAGCCTCAAAAGCAAATTATAGGGACATATTACTTCGGTGTTAATTTTTTTTCCTTCTTTTCTTTTTTGAGGGAAACCTATGTGTATGGTTGTGGTATCAAAATTATCCACTGCTTTACTATAAATTTCTTTTCATGGCAATGTTGATCTACTTGTAGTTTACCCTACTTATTTATATACCTAAGTTGTCTTTCAATAGTTGGATAATCTCTTGTTGTTTCTCCATGTGATTGTCCATTGCTTGGACCTTAACTTTCAATTTCAAGGACAATGTGATGGATTAAGGATGATAGCCATAAATTTCCATAAATGGGGACATTCGTAATGAAGTATAGAAGGAAATTTTGTACCACCATTATGTCAAGGGAAACTACTTGATTCATTGTGTTTTATTATCAAATGCAAATCAATGAAGATGCCCTTATAAGCATTTTCCCAGAATATTATTTTTCCCATTGGATTAAGGATGCTAAGAGGATTTGTGAGCCAATCTAGTACCCAAACAAAAATATGTTTTCTTTCAATATATACTAGTGAAAATTGGATCTTTTTCACTTAAATCAATATTGGTATTCCATCTAGATTCTAATTTTGTGTGTGAATGGTCTAGCTATTGTACCTGCATTAAAAGGATGAGAAAGAGTGAATACATGGGAATACTAATTTGTGATCGGATCTACCACTTCCATGATGACATTATTTCCTTCAAAATTTGGTATAACTATGATAAAATCTATTGAGACCTCTTCCAAACGTTGACTTGGTATGTATAATGGTTGTAGAATACCTAGTGTGTTGATTGTTTCTCCCTTATCTTGTTAAAAAAACAAACATTATACCACAAAACTTTAACATTAGTCTTAATAATTTCCCCCAAAAAAATCCTTCTTGATGCTATAGTGAGTTTTCAAGAACCTTGAATGTCAACTTATAGGAGAAGTGTGTGATTCGAAAATGACCTTTCAATTGAGTTGGAATTCCTAGGTAAATATAGGTGATCCTCATACCATAACAAAGCATTCTTCCACACAAATTTATCAAATGCACTAGGGTCCTCTTGTAGTTACAAAACTTTCTCACATGACCTCAAGTCCTCATTCCATTCTATGATTTCTTATTGCACCCAATTATATTGTGGGATAGAGACAATTAAAAGTAAGCCTTAAGTTCCTTATTATTTCCATAAAAGTGCATTGAGCACCATATTTTGTTTTCTTTCTTATAGATAATTTCAAATTTATAACCTAACATCTTTGTAACCCATTTTTGTTTATATTCTAAAGATAATCATTGTTACAAGAAGTACTCAAGGCTCTCATGATGTATTCTTACCTTGAAGTGTCTTTCTATTAGGTAAGGGAATAATTTATTACTTGCATGTAGTATGTACACCATTTTCTTTTTGGTAATTTTGTTTAAGTTTTTCCTTTAATTTGACACCTTTAAAAGGCAAGGAGCCTTCCTTCTTGCATTAAAATTGAGCAATTCCATGTCCTAAGGAATCCCAAGACACAACAAATGTTTTTGTGAAGTTTGGCATGGATACTACATGAGTTTTACACGTAGCTTTTTTAAGTTTTTCAAAATATTTGGATTTTTCTTGAGTCCAAAAAAAATCTCAATTTTAAAAGAACAAAATTAGAGGTGTTTCTATTTTACCATAATTCTTGATAAAATTGTAGTAATAGCCTACCAATCCTAATAATCCTCTAATATTATTTAATGTTTTTGGAAATGACCATTCCATCATATCTTTAATTTTGTTACAGTCCACTTTGATGCCTTCATGAGATACAATATGGCCCAACTATTCAACTTCATGAACCTCAAAGGCACACCTAGAAGGATTTACATTTAGTAGTTTCTCCTCCTATAGCTTTTGGAGAATATACTCTTACCAAGATTTATTTTATATTATATATCATCAAAAATCCTAACATAAAATTTTAGAGGAATGATTTAAAAATATAATTGATCAAGATTTGAAATGTGCAAGGTGCATTGCTAAGGAAAAACCACATCACCAAAAATCCATGATGATCCTCATGTGTTCTAAAGGTTGTTCTTAGAATGTAGTCTTGTCTCATTTTGATTTTGTGATATCTAGAACATATATCCAACTTGGTAAGACCAATTTCTCCTTGTAATTCATCTAATAATTTATCAATGTTAGGAATAAGAAATTTATCTTTAATTGTATTCTAGTTGAGCTCTCTATAGTCTGGATACATATTTTTTGAACTTTCTTTTTTGTGAAACATCACCAGTGGTGTAGAGAATAAACTTTATATAGGATAAAATGATGCCATCATCTAAAATTTATTGAACCATATTCTTAATCTCACTCTTTTGTGAATATGGGTACCTAGAAGGTATGATGTTAGGTGCTACATTTCTCAGCTGGAAGTGATAGCATGGTCATGATATAAATAAGGTGAAATTTATTTACATATATTTCCAAATACATGTTAATGATTATGAATAAATCATTGGATATTTAAGAGAACAGATAGCATAAATGCTTGAACATTTAGTTAGAAAAATAATGTAACTACCCCATGGGGTCCCTTGGATACCTTTGATTTCAATTTCCTTGCCTTCTTAGGATAATCATAAAATTTTATTGAAATTTAAAAGCCACTATTGCCAATTATTTTAACCATTAGACCCCTAATACAAATTCAACACCACCTATTTGGATTATAATAATTAGGCTATCCAATAAATAATCCTCTGTAGTATTATTAGTACTACAGAACTTCCATGAATAATTTACAGTACCTCCATATGCAATCATTACTTGAATCTTTTGTGCTAGATATATAAAGCAATTGAGAAGTTTGAATAATTTCCAATTTATGAAGCTATGGGTACTACCATAATATTGTTAGGGAAATTGATCCTATGGCAGGGGTATAGAGGTCACTAACATACTCAGATTCCTAATCAAACTGTAACAAATTTCATTCAAATCTAAACCAAGATTTTACTAAGAAAGAATAACGGAGGGTTTAATGGATTGAGAAAAAACATACCTTTCCTTGAAGGTCGATCCTAGCTTGAAAAATTAATCCAAGACACTCCTCAATCAACTGCTTCAACTCCTGCAAAAGGTAAGCACCCTTCTTAAAGAACCTTTGGATATTGTAAAATATAAGATATGAACAAATAAGAGAATTTCAAAATTAATACAAGAATATATTCATGAACATAAAACATCAATCACCTTATTCTGATCTACACTTCTTGAAACCTAGTTCTGGGTCTCCTTGATCCGATTCTCCAATGTTATTCCTCCATCATAACCTTATATCTAATGGTATAACCCCATTCCTATAGCCTCTCTCATGTTGTTATGGTCAAATGAGAATAGGATTTCCGAGGATGGATGATTTAGGGAAGGTGTGGAGGTTACCATATCAATCACAACCAGCTTTTAATTCATTCTCCTTTTATTTTTAACGAGTTTTTAAGAGACACACGAGTGTAGAAAAGGAAAACTGCGTGTAACATGTGGGTTTCCAAGAGGAAACTTGCTTGTGCAAATTTTGAGATAAAACATATTTTTTCTATGGAAAGCATGCATGTAACATGCAAGTTGTCAGGATGAATGTCACATGTATGTATTAAAATCAAAACAAAAAAGTGTAAATACTCAAGTAAGTGTTAGATGTTCAAGGCAATATCCTTCTATAGCCACTTGGCTCTTCAATCCAAGTTGTCCTTTTGTGTGACGAAACATTCAGTATCATCACTCAGACATAGAAGTGTCGATTAGATATATAACATATGCCCCCTAATGTGTGAGGTCATAGGTAAAGGATGGCCTAGAAATAAATTATATTATAAAATATGAACGCACAGAACCTAGAATCAAGGCTACATGGAAGTACCTAAAATCGACAAGTAACAGGTCATTTAACAATATCATCACTGAGAGGATGTCATGTTCAATAATATGGAACACTAGATCCATTAAAATATACATACACATCATTTGATAGGAGACACATGGCTACAAATTCGTAAAGCGGATTGCAACCACATGAATACAAATATAGATATTGAAAGTTGGAGTTGTGTCACAAAGTATGGCCTGATTTTGCACAACATAGGTTTTTACAAGCTAAAAATCCAAGATCTTCATCCAAATCAAATGAAGAGTATGAATCCTAACCATGTGAATAAATTAGTTGTATTCGAACATGGAGGATATCGTCGTAGTAGTGGTTGGAAAAGGTAATCTGATAACTGAAGCAAGGGAAACAAGATCACTTGTGTTGTTCCATTTATTTACAAGTATGGGGAAACAAACAATAAACTCAATGCCTTTGTTTCAAATTTTAACGAGCATGAAATAATGCAAAGAACACTCAAAATATTTTTCATGTTTTAATCTAGAGCATGAAAAAGAAAATGTATTATCAAATGGGTTCCTTTTTTGTAATTGTAGTCTCTCGGGTCTGAAAAAGAGATAAAATTATACCTCAGAATACTCTTCTAGTCAGAGTGAACTAGAGTACTATTTTTTTGTAAGTAATCCACATGGTCCAGAAAAGGGTTAAAATTGTACCAAATGTGGATGATCATTCAAATACTTTAATGAGTTTGAAAGAACAAGTCAACTCGTAAATATAGTCATGCTTAAGGAGTCTGACTAGAGATAAAAGGTAACTCCATATAACAAGAGTCTGATAAAAAGGGTTAGTTAGCGAAACAAAGAGTATGAGCCTCATATTTTCACACATATAAGAGAACTAAGGAGGCTCCTGATACCTAGGAACTCGCATCATGGGAACCATAATGATAATAAAGGTTCTAACTAGGGTATCCCATGTGGGATAGGTTCTTGTCCATGGAAGAACAATGACCATTGAAGAGTACTAGGAGGTTAAAAATCACAATCCATGGAGAAAAGTGAGTCACACGACTTAAAGTTGAATAAAGTCTAGATGAAAAATTCAATGTGACAATATTTTATCCTATATCTCGTGATATAATATGCAATGTTTCTTTGATAAATGTGAAAAGAACCTTAAAAAATGAGTTAACCATCAAAATCTAGGAAAGAAATCCAGCAACATTAGTTATTATAGTAAACACAAAACATAAACTATATGAAGTGGGTAAATATTTGCAAAATATTTACAACAAATAGTAACTTTTTCTTAAAAAACCATGTTATTTATTTTTTACTTTGGAGTGAAGAAAAAAACTCTATATCTTCAACTGCTCACTATGATCAAACTAGTGGACCGTTTCTGAAACCACAAGTTGCATGTAAACCATCTATCTCTCCTCTTCAATTTTATATAATTTATTTGAAGTTTTGTTTGCAATTTGTTTGTTTAGATGGGTTTATAAAAGGAAAAATTTATATACATAGGTAGAGGCTTGTGAACTTGCGTGTTCACAAAAAACATGCTAGTGGACAAGCTTCCACTTGTGTGTGGCACACACGTTGTAGAACGCTTCATACACGTTTTACGCGAAGAAAAACTAAAATTGGAACGTTGACCCAAAAATGGTTAAAAGTTTGCAAGTATGGTGATTGTATGGCATGAAAGGGAGCATGATGGCATGGATAGAGATTCCATGCGTGACCCATTGATTATGAATTCCCTACGTCAGTGTGGGTTACTAAAAAATTTTCACACGACCAACATGTAGGTTCAATTGATACTTTTGCAAGCACTAGTAAGGTAGTGGGATCCCGAAAAATGGGAATTCGATCTTTATGGTGAGATACTAGAAATAAATCTTGAAGATATATACTTTATCATCAGTTTGTCACGTCATGGGGTAATCATGAGATTGACTGGTTCAAGAAATGACATTGGTGCAATGAGTGTGCAGGATTATGTACACATGTATATTTTGAAATATATATATATATATATATTTATACAAATTTTATATATTCAAACCTTTGTGATTTTTTGGTATATATTGAAATTTTATATATTCAACCTTTGTGATTTTTTACAAGTAAATATGTACACATGTGTATATTTATGAGTCTAAGTCAATTAAAAATGCCTGATGTAGATATTGGACCGGTACAGCTAGATGACCATCCCAATATATTCGTGCGACCAACCAAGGAAAGTGGGGCTGATGCCATGCTTAGAAATCTTCAAGGAAAGATGGATGAGCTGACTCATGACATTCATACCCTCTGAATGGATATGAATCCAATAGAGATGAAGGAGCATCTAGCAGGGGTGCCCCCTACATGGTTTATATTGCTCCAAGAGGTGTCTAGATCTTTCCTTTGTTACCGAGAAGTAGTTCCAGAAGTAGTTGAGGCTACAACCTCTCCTTAGGTTTTTGTAACATCATGAGGGATTATGATCCCAATTTTTTTATTTTGATATGTACTTATTGATTGGATACCTGGACATGGATTCAATTTTTTATGTTATGGAATTATTATAGACACACACAAACACACATGGTGAGTCATATTTACATGTGTTTGTGTTGCATGAATGATTATTTTTTAAAGTGTATGGGATAGATATCATTCGAGAACATAGTTTACGTATGCATCAGTTAATGTATTTTGATATCTTGAAATGTGTTAATATGTAATGTAATCAAAATGTCTTTCAAGTAATCAAATATTTAAAAATGAACGAACTAAAGATGGATTCCTCAATTGATAATCACCATTAAGCTGAGATACAAGTAAATGAGAGTCAAGTCTAACATCGAGACATGAAATGAGATGAGAAGCATCATCTTATGGTAGCTCAATGGAGATGCTATATTCACCTATGTTTTTAGTAGTGGGTCCTAAACAAGCACCTCCTAAAGCAACAATCTATCCTACAGGTGAATAGATAACCCAAGCAGTGGAGGCAAGATTACAAGTATGATGGCTAGCACGATCAACGAATCATATGAAGCTCTCTATAGACATATGAAACAAAATGAGACTTATATGAGAAACACTACAAAAATAAAACAATGTACAAAATTGTACTTAACTATATACAAATAAACACATACAGCCTAAGAATAATATTTTTTCAAGTAGAGCCCATTTGGAGGCTCCGGCAGTTTATTTCCATCATAATCCACTAATTTCATACACCCCTTTCTTCAAAAATTTAGATACTATGTAGGGTCCCAGCTACATTGACTTAAATTTGCTTGGATCAAAGGGTTCTATTTCTTGGTCATAGACTAATACAATATCTCCCAAACAAAAATTCTAGGTTTAACCAATTTATCGTACTAACTCGTTAGATTTCATTTATGTACCTCGTTTACTATGAGAGGATCTATGCATTTGATCATTTAAGTGTTGTAAATGCAACAAGAATTCTTATAAAGTGGAGGTCTTAGGAAATAGATGTATAATGAAATTTAACTATTGTATTTCACATTTGACATGTGTGACTTCCTTCACCCCATGTACCAATTGGAAAGGTAAAAAAACTATAGAAGTTTTGATCGTAGTTTGATATGTCGAAAGTGCAAGGTAAAGCATGATGTGCCAATTAGATCTAATAGCATTGATTGTCCTCTTAATAATGGTTTTCAATGTTTAATTAACAACTTCCACCTTTCCATTCACTTGCGAGTACATCAAAGATAAATGATCTTGCTTAAATCCAAGCATAGTAGCTAATTGAGTCATCATCTTATTCTGAAAACCAATTCCATGGTCCATGAAAATCCGTTTTGGAATACCAAACCTAACAATAATATGATTGAATATGAAATAAGTTGTAGTTTCCCCATTAGCCTTTATGGTAGGCATTTCTTCCACCCACTTAGTGAAGTAGTCAATGACAACAATGATATATTAGATAAATGAAATATTGTTGATATTTAATTAAAAAGTTAAAATATAAAAAATAACGTAAATGAAAGTAATTTTAAATTTCAATATGTGTGTACAATGTTGTTATTATAGATAATGGGCTATTAAAGATTAAAATGCAGTTATTTTTAATTAAAATGTACTTACAACTTGTGTAGACTTAATGGTTAAGAATATGTATTTTTCTCAAAAAAATTCATAAATTCAATTCCAAAAGACATAAGATAAAAAAATAGATTATTATTATTATTATTAAATAAAAAAACATTAAAAAACATATTTTATAATCCTTCTATAAAAAAACAAATTTGAAATATTTCTAAAAATTAGAAGCATGCATTCTCGTTAAGCCTAATTAACTATCGGCTTATCAAAGGGTGGAGAGAATTATTATTACCACTAGAAGGCCTGTATAACTGTTAATAATTAATTGGAATATTGGAATAGAAGAAAAAGCGAGATGGCCCATAAACAAAACAAATACAACCTCTCTAGGACTGCGTAACCGTAGTCGATGCTCTTCTGCTTGCTATAATTATAAATGTGAGTGCTTTGAAGGTGTTGAATTCATGGGCATGGTAGTACAATATTGAACCATTGAGTATTTGTTTTGTATATAGACACACACACACACACACACACACACACACACATAGATTCTTCCACTGAAGTGCTACCACAAGATTACTTTATGTATAATATGACAGAGAATTAAGTCGGGGATTTCAATGCTTAAAAAAAATAGATACTTATTAACCCAAGTCCTACAAAAAATAAATAGAAGGGTTAAAATTCATTATGAACAAGTTATATGTATAGTAAAAATCTCAAACAAGCGTAATAGCATTTAGGTCAACAACAAAAAAAAGTATTGAACAAGGGTAACCATGCCGAGGCTGTTTACAATGACAATACCACCATAGACAATAAATGAATGGTTACGAAACACATAGAGGACCGTGGCCTGGAACTAATCATTTGAGAATGATCCCTATCACAGATAGTAAATGTAACCAAACACAAGAATAACATGGATATGAACACTCTATTTAAAAAAATTATGTTTATATCTATGCTAGTCTTCCCTTTAGATCCTTGGCGGGAAAAGAAGAACCATAATCAAAACATACACCTACAACATGTAGATTGGAACTGTAACCAAAGTGTTGGAAATATTAATTAATAGTCGATCTATATCACGTATCACCCGAGTCTGTCAGAGTCTGTAGCATATCTATTTATGTTAGTCTCTCTGACAGAATGAAGTGTTCAGGTCTCTCATATATAAACCGGTCGAATTAAATTTCTGAAGACAAGTTTTTAGGTGGAGAGTTATTACAGTCTTTAATGATAAATCAATAGATTCACATAGAAGTAATTTTTTAGTCTTCCTATATATATAAGAAGAAGATTGTAAACCAAAGAGAGAAATTTTAGAGAATAGAGAACAATTTGAATAATGGAGAAGAAAGAAAAAATCTGTGGAGAGTTCACAGCTGTTTGAATGTGTCGAGAGCCAAAGATTTGTAAAACGTGAAACATCCTTCTAAATTTTCAAGTTTTTATTTACGACAATAGTTATTTATTATGCCCCAACAATATTTATAAATCCATTGTCATGGTTGGATGCATGTTTTATTTAGTTGCACATTCTCTCCAGAATTACTTGAGTAAATGTTGTTTACATTTACAGTTTAAGTGAAAGACACATAGAATCCATAAACATTTCACCATGTAGAAGTTTGAGATTTTATGACAGAGTGGTCGACACAATCCTTACATAATATTGGTTATATGATACTGTGATTTTATTGCAATATAGTTGTGTTGAGGTTTACTCCAAGTTACCAGTAGGTGAAAAGTGTTTTTTCATATTATAAGGATTCAGACTAAGTACTATTTTTTTATAAATGTTCGACTAAATGTGGGTGAAGTCGAGTAAGTTGGTCGAAGTAAAAGTGGTCAAAGATGAGTAAGTTGGTCAAAGTAAAAAAAAAAAGCAGTGGAAGTCGAGTAATAGTCATTGAGGTGAAAAGGTGTTGGGTTTAAGTCCATATAAGTGTCTCGACCAAAAGTGATTGGTTGAAGTCTGACCTGTTAAAATTTTGGTCTGAGTTAGACTTGTCTAAATTTTCATTGAATTTATACTTGTCTAAGTTTTGGTCATGTTGTTGCTACAACCACTTCCCCAAAATTTTACATTTTTAGGGACCTTGATTACATTTTTTATCCTAATCCTTTCTTAGACAAGTTTTATTTCTTGAAGGTTTCATTTCGACACTTAGTTTTTCTTTGTTTGGGAAAAAAGTTATTTGGATAAGTTAAAAAACTTAGGTTTTTGTTTTGATGTGTTGGAAGAAATCAGGGATTTTAACCGACATAGATGAAGAACTCATCCAATCTCATCGAATCATCAGATCAACTCGGTCAGTTTTGCCAATGTATCGGATGAACTCAGTGAGTTCTTCTGACATGGTCACAAATCATTGGCAAGTTGATTCCAATTATTTTTTGTGAAGTTGTTTTGTTGGCCAAGTTTTTGAAGTTATTTTAACCAAGTGAAGTGCTCTCATTTAAATAATTGTTTGAATTTTTTCAACGTTTACATCGAAATTTCTCGTCAAGTTTTGCTGACACTATCAGCAAAAATCAACTTTTACAGCTGAAAATATCGACAAGACTCATCTTTTGCAGATGACACTTTTTATCGGTAGACTTTTACGAGTTTTGTTGACAATGTTTCATAAAAAATATTTGATAAGTTTTTGCCGACAGTATCGATGGAACTTGGCGTTTATAGCCAACGCTATCGTGAAAACTTAGCTTTTACATGTTGAAATATCGTAACTTCGAAGAATATTTTATATGTATCTTTTTGTGGTCCCCGATGGTCCTACCGAGAGAACCACTTGTATTACTTTGTACCCCAATGCTTCTAATCGAAAGAACTAATAAGAGTCATGAGGTAGTCCCCTCTAATTGTAAAGGTGGGTCATTAGCACCCCAGTGTGGTTACTTGAGCCTACATGTGTAACTCGAGCCTACATGATTAACTCGAGCCTACATGTCGGATGAGTTAATTAAAGTGAACATATGAATATAAATAGAGGTGTAACACTCCTCATTTGGAGCACACACTCTCACTTGTGTAGCGCATTAGTGGAGAGAGAGAAGGAGCTAGAGAAGGAGGAGGATAATGCTTTGATCTCCTTGTTGGTTTTACCTTTTATATTTTTGGGAATCTATATTGGGGAAGCTTTTGCTAGGTTTTTCCTTTAGGGTTTTCCTAGGATAAATCTGTGTTGTTCTTGTGATATTGTTTATTTCAGTAATCTTGCTTATATGCTTTTGTTATGAAAATGAAATGAAATAGTGATGTATTAGCTAAGCATATGAAAAGTTAACATGGTATCAGAGCCACCTTGAATAAGACAGCTTTCACAAGGCAAAATAACCCTCTCTCTCTCCCCAGAAGAAATTAGGGATTCTTGCAGAAGAAGAATTTTTGAGTGAGCCTGGCTTAGGATTGCTCTCCTCATCAAAAGTTGACAACTTCCAAGCATGGAAGTATTTGATCTCTCTGAAGAAAATGAATTTTACACCTACATGAGTAGAAAGGTTCCAGTTCCATACAGAGATGAGGCTCAAAGCCTTACACAAGAAGAACTTGATCAAGGCCAAGAAGATCATTGTTGATTCAATCATGGATTAATTTATACCACAAGTGTCTGCCCTAAATACACCGAAGATGTTTGATTCCTTGATCAAGCTATTTGAAGATAAGAACTTAAATCAGAAGATGGCTTTGAGAAAACAGTCGAAGAATGTGAAGATCCAGAATGCAGAACAACTTGAAGCGGTAGAAGAAGTGGAGAATGCAGAAGTGGTGATAGCCACCTTGAATGGCCTCCCAGGATCATGGGATTCATTGATGCGAAAAATGTATGCCAAAAGGAAGTAATTGTCTTTATCTCAACTCATAAGTAGAGAAGAAGAAGATGGGAGCAATTGAAGATCAAGCTCTCACCATTCAAAGAAGATCCCTCAAGCGATGAGGAATATGAAGAAATCAATTCTTAAAGAACCTCTTATTCATCTTATCATTTGGATAAGAAATGATGATTTCATGAATAAAGAAGATGATAAAGTAGAATGATCAAGATGGATTCTACCCACGAAACAAATAAAAGATAAGTATTCCATTGTCATTTCATGATATTGTTTTGTTATACATTTGATTATATTCAGGTGATGTGTTATGCATGATAAATTGTTTGCATTAATGAGTGTATACTACTAACATGCATGTAATGGGTAAGTAGCTCATGGTGCTATACAACTCTCCATTGCTACTTATCTAGAACGAAACCTCTTTGCTGACATATTGAATTGGTGCACAATCTCAATGATGTCATGGTAGAGATGGAAGGCATCTAGAAAGTTTCTGTGATATATGGATGAATGTGGTATTGACTAAACAGTTGCATGATGCATAAGAATTTGTTGTATGCATATGTTTTATGAAATAGTTCTAACCATGCAATTGGTGCATTTGAATTGTAGGAATGGTCATGTACAACCTCCTACAGGAAAAGAAGGATGAGATTTGTTCTGAAGAACAAGTGATGACAATTCAAGATTCACTCCAATAAACATGAATATGAAGCTCCTAGGTTCAGAGACACCATGATGGAAGAAAGAGATTTATATAGTGGTACATCCACCTCGAAGGATGAAGACCACCATGGCTATGAAAGAAGCTATGATCAAAGAATAACAGTTGATCATGAGGAATGATGTATTCGATATGGTTTCAAGACATAAAGGGAAGTAAATAGTATCTTCCATATGGATCTACAAGAACAAGTGTACAAAGCAAGGTTCTTGATTTTCCTCAGAAAGAATAGACTATGACATGACATACTCTATTGACAAGTATATATCAAGCATAGAACCACCTCTACAGAATAAAGAGGGAAGATGATACTCCACTTCAGGGGGAGTGACTATAGAATATATCTGAGTTCGACATGGTAAGACATGATGGACAACTTCCTGATGGATCAAGACTTTACCAAGAGTAAAGTGGGTTCCAACCTTCAAGGTTGAATGCAGAAGACTAGGATATGTTGATGACCTGACAAGATGAACTCATGGAATATGTTATGATGAAAGAATACTAGAATGATGTTTGGGATATAGTACTCAAACCAGAAAGAAATAATGTGGTGTCTTCCAAATGGATTTGCAAGATAAAATATGTTACTGATAGAAGTAAGGAAAGACTTGTGGCTAGAGGTTTCTATCAGAAAGAGGGAATTAATTCTGAAGAGACACATACTCCAGGAAGCAAGGTACACTTCCTTCAGAACTATCATGGTAGTTTCTTCCATGATGAAGTAAAGACAAGCATTCCTTAATGGTGTGATTGAGAAAGTGTTTTACATCGAATAGTCACAAGGATTTGAAGTTGAAGACAGATGGAATCACATATGCAAGTTGAAGAAGGCCCTATATGGCCTGAAGCAAGCTCCTAGAGCTTGGTATGGAAGAATATATAGTTTCCTATCGATCATGGGATTTTTCAAGAGTAAAGTCAATCCTAACCTTTACTACAAGGTTGTAGAAGATGAAATTGTCATACTATTACTATATGTGGATGATCTATTTTTGACAGGGAATGAGAAACATATTGTAGAATGCAAGAAGAAGTTCACTGAAGAATTTAGACCTTGTACCTTATTTCCTAGGTCTGGAAGTATGAAAGAATATTTTTCAATCAGGGAAAGTATGTAGTGCAAAGTTTGAAAATATTTGATATGTTGGAATGCAAAGCCATGGCCACATCCATGGATTCCAACCTGAAGTTGTTAGCTGATGACTCATCAGAGTTAGTGGATGTGACTCAATATAGATAGATTACTGGACCAGACATTTGTTTTGTTGTGAACACCTTGAGTCAATATCTAGTTCAACCTAAACAGGTTCACCTGATAGCTGCAAAACATGTGATGAGATATCTGAAACGGACTATAGACTTTGGTCTATACTAAGATGGTAGCCATGAGCATAGATTGTATGGATACACAGATGCAGATTGGGATGGAAGTATCTCAGATAGGAAAAGCACATCAGGTAGCTGCTTTTCTTTAGGGTCTGCTATGAGTTCATGGTTTAGCAAGAAACAGTCCAGTGTTTCTCTTAGCACGGTTGAAGCAGAATACATAAAAGATTGCTCTACTAAGTTGTGAAGTTAGATGTCTTTGGAAACTGATATCAGGTCTCTTTGACCTAAAGATGGATACTACAATGATTCTATGTGATAACCAGAGTTGTGATGATAGAGAACCCTGTGTTTCGTCGTAACACATAGAAATCCAACATTTTTACATATAAGATAAGATGCAGATGATGATGTTTCAGTATTTACATACTGTAGATGTAGATGATGGTGATTCAGTATTTCTATACTAAATATAGAGATGATGATGTTTCAGTATTCCCATACTGAAGATATAGATGTTGATGATTTCAGTATTCCCATACTGAAGATATAAATGATGTTTCATTATTTACATACTGTAGATGCAGATGATGGTGATTCTGTATTTCTATATTGAATACATAGGTGACAATGCTTTTAGTATTCACATACTGGAGGTACAGATGGTGATAGTTCAGTATTCACATACTAAAGATGTAGATGATGATGGTTTAGATGATGATGTGTTGACAAAGCCTCTGTCTCGAGTAATGTTTGAACACTTTCAAGACAAGCTTGGTGTGGTTCGGAAAGACCTTCCACGAAAGGGGGAGTAGTGATGTTGCAGTGGGATTGTATCATCCCTAGGAACTTTCCCTAAAGTGATTCGGTGACCTCGGTCCTTGAGAATGAAGAGGGATTGTATCATCCTGGGACATTTTTCCAGAATAGATCCGGTGACTTCGGTCCTCGAGAATGTAGTGGGATTGTATCATCCCTGGGCATTTTCCCTAAAGTGATCCAATGACCTCGGTATTCAAGAATGTAGTGGGATTGCATCATCCTTGAACTTCGGTTTAGAATGGTATCCGAAGGCATCGGTCCCTGAGAATGTGGTAGAATTGCATCATCCTTAAACTTCGGTTCAGAATGGTATCAGGAGGCTTCGGTCCCCGAGAATGTGGAAGGATTGCATCATCCTTGAACATCGGTTCAGAATGGTATCCAGAGGCTTTGGTCCCCAAGAATGTGGTAGGATTGCATCATCCTTAGACCTAGTCCTAAAGTGATGGGGACTGATTATCCCATAATCAATCTGGTGACTTCGGCTGTCAAGAATGTGGTAGGATTGCATCATCCTTGGACCTAGTCCTAAAGTGATAGGGACTGATTATCCCGTAATCAATCCGGTGACTTCGGTTGTCGAGAATGTGGTAGGATTGCATCATCCTTGGACCTATTCCTAAAGTGATAGGGACTGATTATCCTGTAATAAATTGGGTGACTTCGGTTGTCGAGAATGTGATAGGATTGTATCATCCATGGACTTAGGTCCAAAAGTGATCCGAAGACTTTCGTCTTTGTGTTGTGGATTGCAGGTTATTGCTGATGATGATGACGTACTGATCAAAAGATCAGAGTATGATGATGATGATGTACTGATCGAAATATCAGAGTATGATGATGATGACGTACTAATCAAAAGATCAGAGTATGATGCCGATGATGTTGTTGTTCGAAAGATCAGAGTATGATGATGATGATGTTGTTGTTCAAAATATCAGAGTATGATGATGATGATGTTGCTGATCGAAAGGTCAAAGTGCTGAAGATGATGTTGCTGATTGAAAGGTCAAAGTGCTGAAGATGATGTTGTTGACCAAAAGGTCAAAGTGCTGAAGATTGTTGCTGATCAAAGCGGTAAAAGATTGTTGCTAGTCGAAGCGATCAAAGTGTTGATGTTGCTGAAGACTGAAGATTGAAGATGAAGACTACATGATGTTGAAAAGATTCCAATGATTGATAAATGTGTTACCCTAATGATGATGATGATGCTCTCTCTCTCTCTCCTATTATTGTTGTTGTTGATATTGTTGTATAATACCCTTCTCGTTAAGGGGGAGTGTTGAAATATTGTAACTTCAAATAATATTCTATATGTATATTTTTGTGGTCCCCGATGGTCCTACCGGGAGAACCACTTGTATTACTTTGTACCCCGATGCTTCTAATCGAAAGAACTAATAAGAGTCATGAGGTAGTCCCCTCTAATTGTAAAGGTGGGTCATTAGCACCCTAGTGTGGTTACTTGAGCCTACATGTGTAACTCGAGCCTACATGATTAACTCGAGTCTACATGTCAGATGAGTTAATTAAAGTGAACGGATGAATATAAATAGAGGTGTAGCACTCCTCATTTGGAGCACACACTCTCACTTATGTAGCACATTAGTGGAGAGAGAGAAGGAGCTAGAGAAGGAGGAGGATCAGGCTTTGATCTCCTTGTTGGTTTTACCTTTTATCTTTTTGGGCATCTATATTGGGGAAGCTTTTGATGGGTTTTTCCTTTAGGGTTTTCCTAGGATAAATCTGTGTTGTTCTTGTGAAACTGTTTCTTTCAATGATCCTGCTTATATTCTTTTTTTATGAAAATGAAATGAAATACTAATGTATTAGCTAAGAATATGAAAAGTTAACATTACCATTGATGTATTGGAAGTTTTCTTTATGACGTTCCTTGTCAATTGAGAGTTTTTTCTAAGGGGTTTTTTGGAAGATCTTACTGAGGTTTTTCCGACGCCATCAAAGCTATAGGAATCTCTCACTAAGTTTTGCTGACACTATCTGTAGAACTGGGAGTTTGTTGCCAATACTATCATGGAAAACTCAGTTTTCACCATCGATATGTCAAAAAAACTCGAATAAAGTTACTAATAGGCTACCAGCAGGTTTTAAAAGTTGGCGCAAAAATGACATTTTCAAAACCTGTTGCATTTATTTCTCCCAACTACCGAATTAATTACATTTTTTGGAATTTTTTATATACGAATGTGATGAGTTTTTTATGGATTATTACCACATACCCCATTTTGGAGCATATCGAATCACCAACAGACATTTGGGGCCTTCTCACTTCTACGAACGACACTGTACTCATCGTGAGAGTTGTCACATAGGCACTTAAACCTATCCATTGTCCTTTTTTCTCTTCTATAATCTTAAAAAGCTATGTGGGGTGAATTTTTAGGGTTTTAGAGAGTCACTGTAGTTTTTATTTCCCCATCACTTTTCGTGGCCCTTTCCTAATGAAAGAAAACCCACAGCCTGTAGGTTTTTTGCTAAAGGAACCTAGAGATTGTGTTTAGGAAATATTTTGACTTAAGTCCTCCTTTATTTCTTGGAACTCTCTCGATCCTACTAGCCCGGTTTCCATGGTGTTTGTTTCAACATTTATCACATTGTTTGAGTTTTATTTGTCTAGGCCGGTTGTATTAGCATGTTAAACCTCATGGTTTTTGTGATGAGATTACTCTGGGCCTGATGCCCTATGTCCTATGTGTTTTTTTGGTTGAAAATTTCGGGGGATGAGTTTTTGATGAAGGGGAGACCCTTTATAGATTTAGACCCTAAGAATTGTTGCATTTTAGATCTTTAGACTAGGGTTTCTTTTTAGATTGTGTATTGAAGGATGCATTCCTTGCGATCCTCCTTAGGGTTGACACTATCATGTAAGAGGTTTTCATAGGTCTTAGATGTGAATCAGGTCTTTACGGTTCCCTAAGTTTTCCTCAATTTTAAGGTTCCCCAAGCTTACTCCCCCCTTACAGGGTCATTTCCTTAATGTTGAATACGATCTTTGTTCAAGGAAATGGGATATTGTATAAACTAAGTTGGACCCCATTAATATACTATGTGGCCTTTGAAGGAACAACTTTTAATTGGGAGGATATTATATCAAGAAGCTTGTCATCATGTATAGTTGTCACACAGGGAGGGATGACTCAGAGAAGGTCAGAATTCTACATGTCCTCTAACCTAATTGACTACATCCTGTGCAGACACTCATTCACCAAGATCTGTTGCACTTGGGATCACACAAAAACCCATATATATGTTTCTTATCAAGTTATTTATGCACACAAGTATTCAATATTTTACAAGCTTATATTGTGGAAATTGAACCCAAGTGATAGATCAATTACACTCACAAAATTGCTAATCAGACATGCAAAATTCACACAAAAGGAGACTGAAATTGGGGCATAACTTAATATTCCTGTATTGAATAAGTGTACATTAGTCAACCATATGAAGTAATATGATGCTAAAATATATAATTACATGAGATATTCAAAAGAACTAGTTTTCTATTCAAATTGGTCAAAAAGCAGGCTTACTAAATCAAGTCAAATAACTCATAGGTGCAAAAAGGACTTTCCAAATCTATGAATATCCTCACGAATTAGCTAAAAAAAGTGGGAAAGCTAATAAGTGATGGAAATAAAACTGATTCATTATTTTTTTTGGAGAAAAGTATGGAGGATGATGTGGTCAAAAAAAAAGGCAAGTTCCCCTAGACTAGCTTTTCCTTTATGCCTTAAAACTGCTATAAAGCACGACAGCTTTTAGATAAAGCAGATATGCGCTTTTAGGAGCCAAGAATAATAAAAAATTGTTAAATAAATTTCCAGGATGATTCCAAAGCTATCCATGATCCAATTTATCAAGTATTGTCTTCTAGGAACATGTGGAAGTCAACTAGCATATAGAGGGAATCTAGGAATAAGACAAAAATGATTAATTAATGTCAAATATGGGTAACTATGGGTTGATTATTCTAATGCCCCCCATTAAGCCTGACTTTATGAGTAACTATCAGAAAATTATAGGGCCTAGCAATAAGGCTTAGTCATCCTTTTACATACTGCATGTCCATACAACCAAGGAAAGAGGAAAAAACACAAGTGGGAAAATCCTCCCTTATGGCATGGACATGAAACAAAATTTTGGAAATCTTGTTATCAATCATTCTTCACCACATGATCAGAAATCCCAACAATGATTTGATATTACTGAAGGTCTTCTCACATAATACTTTGGTGAATATATTTTCTACTTGTTCTGAATATGTGTAGTATAGTAGAGAAATGGTACCATCATGCACAAGCTCCCTGATATAGTGAATATGGATCTCAATGTGCTTGGTTCTTTGTATTTGAACTAGATCAATGGAGATTCGAATGGTGCTTTGATTGTCACAATACATGACTGTTGAAAACTCCGATTCGAAACCACATTCTCCAAGTATCCCCTGCAACCACAAACATTGAGCAGCTACATTTACAACTCCTTTATACTCTGACTCTGTAGATGAGAGTTCTATGGCACTCTGCTTCTTACTTGACCAGCTGATTGGTCCTTCTGCAAGCATGGACACATATCCTGAGGTATAATTTCGATCTGTGTTGTCACCTTCCCAATCACTGTCAATAAATCCAACTAGCTTTAAGTCATATTTTTCTTTGTAGAAAATCCCATGAGTCCTTGTTCCCCCAAAAAAGTTTAGGATCCTCTTGGCTGCTCTCCAATGGATCTCATGAGGCTGATCCATTTATCTCAAATCCACACTAAATGCATAGGATAATTTAGTTCGAGTATGTGTAAGATAAAGAAAACACCCAATCAATTGCCTATACAGTGTATTATTTACCATAGGAGAAGAACCTGCTTTCTTGAGCTTAACTCCTCAAAGGGATGGAGTCTTGATTGGATTGCAATATTTCATGTTGAACTTGGTGAGAAAATCTGAAGCATACTTTGAGTGATGAAACTTGATTCCATGTTGGGATTGAGCAATTTTGAGATGCAAGAATTGGCTCAACAATCCCAAATCTGTGATAGAAAAGGCATGGTTCATTGCATCCTTCAAGGAGGCAATCTATTTCTTTAAACTTCCTGTAATAAGTAGGTCATCCACATAGAGAAAAATAGTCATTAAATAACCATGAATCAGCTTCAAATAGACAATAGTATCATACTTTCATTGAGCAAAACTCAGTGACAGTAGAAAGCCATCAATCTTGGCATACCAAGCCCTGGGGACTTGCTTGAGCCCATACAATGATTTATTTAAACTACACACTAAAGATGGATTAGATACAAAACCTTGTGGTTTCTTCATATAAATATCTTCATTCATATCTCCATTTATAAAGGAACACTTCACATACATGTGATGTACCTCCCATTACTTCGAAGATGCAATGGATAGAGCTAGCGATATGGAGTCCATCTTTGCGAGTGGTGCAAAGGTATAATTGTAATGAATACCATGTAACTGAGAGTATAACTTAGCTACCAATATTTATTTATATTTAAAATGTGAACCATCAGCAGAAAACCTAGTTTTAAAGACCCACTCACACTTCACTAGCTTTCTCCCTGGGGGAGATCAACCAGTTCCCATGTGTTATTCTTTTGGAGTGAGCTGAATTATTATTTCATGGATGTTTTCCATATTGTATCATGTGCTGCATATTCATATTTATTTGTATCATAATATATCATCAAATAACACTTCTCAGCAAAGAGTGGATCTTTCACACAAAGGGCACTCTCAAATTGAGATCTAGTCCTCCTAGTGTCATTAGGATTTCCAGCAAGTATCCCAGCTGCATGAAGGGTACTTTCTTCCCTCTTTGATATTGTAGGGCTGTTAGGATATGCAATTAATTCATCCTTATCAGAAACATCAGAATCATAAAACTCATTAGTCTCTTCACTTACAATCAATAGATGTGGTGGTGAAGAGAACTCTCCAACTTCAACTGCTGTTAAAGGCTCTTCTTCGAACTGAACACTTATTTCAATGAAATATTTGTTAGTTATCAATTTTATCAGATTGTACCCTTTTGAATATTCATAATACACAAAAAATAGGCCCTCTTGGCTTTGGGGTTGCAAAGCCTTCCTCTTTTTTAGTTGGAATTCTAGCCCAAGACTTTGAGCCAAAAATCCTGAAATGGGTCACATCTGGATTGTTCCCACTCCAAGATTTGAAAGGTGTCATACCATCAAGATGCTTATGTGGCACCCTATTTTGGATATAGGATGCAAATTTTATATTCTCAGCCCAAAAATTTGGTGGAAAAGTTTTATCCTCCATCATACAAGTTGTCATCTCCTTCAGTGATCTATTCTTTCTCTCATCAACACCATTTTGTTGTGGTGTGTAAGGAATAGAATGCTCCATATGGATACCTGCATATTTGCAATACTGGATGAATTCAGACTTGACATACTCACCACCATTGTCAGATATGAGGATCTTGAGTTTCCTCCCAGACTAGTTTTCAACCAAGGCTCTAAAGACTTTGAAAAGGCCAAAACATTCAGACTTATGCTTTAGGAAGTAAACCCAACAATGCCTGGAAAATTCATCTATGAAAGTGAGTGCATATTTGTCTTGACTCATGGACATATGAGGGAATGGACCAACAATGTCACTTTGGATCAACTCAAGGGGTGTAGAGGTTCTCTCATGACTAGCTCTCTCATACTTGTGCTCTGGGTGTTTTCCTAGGATACAATCTTGATAGACTCCCTTAGAAAAATTGATCTTTGGTAACCCTATGACCATATTTTTTTCACTCAAATAAGAAATATACTTGTAGTTATATGGTCAAATATTTCATGCCAAATCTTGCTTTATTCATTAGCATGAGTAAGAAGAGAATAGGGGTTTGAGTAGGGTAGAAAATGGGAAAACTTGTATACCTTCGAAGTGTGATCAACAACACCTTTTGCTATGAATTTACCATTCAAAATATTAGTGATTTCAAAATCATTGGGGGAGAATATGACTTTATTTGGAGACCCAGTGTGATTCGTCTCATACACTGACAAGATATTAGAGGAAAGACCTGGAACATACAACACATTATTAAAATTACCATGGTCAAGATCAATCCTACCCTTTCCCATACTCTCAGTTAGAGAGTCATCTCCCAAAACTATTGGTGCACCTTTCAACATGTCAAGAGAGGAAAAGACCTCCCTTGTCAAAACCATATGTCTAGAAGCTCCAAAATCAAGGATGAAGCTAGCTGAGCTTGAGGTGCTAGCAATCAAAGCATGTACCCTCTCCTTGTATTCTTAATTTGATCCTCATTCCCTCTTCTTTGAGAAATAAGGAAGGGAGATGTTGTTCTTCTGAAGGAGTTGGGTCAACATTTCAATTTTTTTTTTCATACAAGATCTCTTAGGATGATAGCCCTTACTCCAGTATGTGCAATTTCTCGTTTTTTATTTGTTCTTCTTCTTCTGGGGGTTCTTCTTGGAGCCTAAGGACTCCTCTTGATACTTTTCCTTGTCTCTCTTTTGCTTAGATGACTTTTTATCTTTTTTCTTTATTTTTGAATCCACCTTCAGAATCTTCAGCAACCAAATCTTAGTCTTTGGAGGGTTTGATGGTGCCCATCATCACCATCTTTCTCCTGGGTGAGGGATTCCATAAACTAAACAAGCTTAGGCATCTTCTAGGTTGGAGCTATCAATTTAGTGGCATAGAAGGTTGAAACAAACACTGAATAGTTAGGACCAAGATTTGAGAGAATGGTCAAAACGAGTTGCTCCTCCTTATTTTCTATCCCACATTGTGTTAACTGCAAAACAAAGGCCTTAAACTTGGTAAAATAGATTTGCAATGATTCGAAGCTATTGGGACTCAAGGAGATCAATTTATTATCGATTTTATGTCGTCTCATCTCATGTGTCTTTCCAAAAATATCTTCAAGCTTCTCCCTGTTGAGGCCTAGAAAATCCCAGGTAACAACATTAGGGACTCTTTCCAATAAACGTTCCCAATTCGCTCATTATTGTTTGATATGGGGAATCCGTCAGGTTTAGGTTCCGAAAATCGTAGGTCAAGTAATAGTTCAATTTTGTTTTACTGGTTGCGGATTGGTCCACCATTTAAGTGTATTTTTAGTTTTATTTTATATATGATATGCAATCGCCTAATCTAAGTGCAATCGATAGATACATCAAAGATTTCACAATGTGATGCGCAAGTTCTTACCTCTCGTCTTATTCCCCCTTTTGCTTCTAAATCACAAAAGAATAACAACTATGCCAAGCTAACTAATTCTATCTAACCTATCCCTAGGGAGCAATATTATATTTAATGGTGAGTAATGTACTGTAAAACATGTATAAAGAATAACACGTATAGTTCTTCATAATTCATAATACATGTAGAAATATAAACATAGAGATATCTCATTGTTGGTTGAAAAATTCATTTCTCAATATACTAAATAAGTTTCATAAAAATAACAAAAAATAATTCATAACATGGAAATAATTCATAAGTCAGAATGATCTCATAGTTCATAGAATAAGGTGAAACAAAAATAATTCGACAATTCAACCAATCTACAACATGCATTTGAAACTTCACATCTCCTTCTCAAACAAAAAATATGGCTTTTCTTTATTATAAAAGGAAATAGTTCTTCTTACAATAAACTTCACAAAATATAGTATGGAAAATTCCTTTTCTTCATCGACTCTACCTATACTTATACAATTTGAAATGTCTTTTGGTCTTGCTTCCCTCTGTGCTTCCTTTACAAATCGGTTACAAAAATGACTTTGTCTCCTAGTGAGCTTGCTAATTTAGGCAAAATATAAATATTACAAAATATGTGTCAATAAGACAAACATTCTAAGTGGACCCGACCACCTCATTAATAAACTGTTTCCATGTCTTGGCATATGTCACTATTGTCTCAAACTCTAATGGCTCTAGAAATCTAACGGTGACCTTATGCTTGGAAACTTGAGATTTTATGTTAGCCATCCTGGCTGGAAGAACTTGAAGTTGATATTATAATAGATAGTTTCTTACTGCTTCCTGGGCAATTACATTTTGAGCACTCTTTCATTTAGACTTTTGATCAACTAAATTCCTAGCTCATCCTCCTACCATCTAGCATGCAACTATTCCAAGTGCTCTTCATACTATGGTAATTCTTCTAACCTATTCTAGGAAAATGTTTGGCAGTGGTTGTGAGTTGTAAGCACCTTTCTACAGAACTCTGTCCAAAAGTATTTAGTTCTATGGACTCCCTCTATCAACTCCTCAGTAGCTTTATTCCCAAATCCTATCAGCTCATATTACATCTCCACTCTCTCAGAGTCTTCTATCGGTGCATTTGCTGTAGGCTCCTTGGTTGTTTCCAACCAAGTCAAATGCCCTTGAAGGATTTCCATGACATCTTGGGTCTTGTCGTTAAATTAAGAATCTATGCCTAAAATTTATTCCAACCTAGCTCCCACTTGCCAAACCTTCAACACCTCATCTGCTATCTGGACATGCATCTGATATATTTTATTTATGAGCATGAGGGCATACTTTTTCAAAGGCACTATATCTGTTCTTTACTCATTTTCCACCTTTAAAAAATCTCCAATGAACTCTTCTATGCCTCCAATGCTGCCACCTGGGTTTCATACTATTCTTCCTTCTTCTCAGCAGTATCCTTCTACAATTCCAATCTTGCAACCTTGTTTTCCAAATCCCCTTTCTCTTTATTTAAATATTCATTGGATAACTTCAAACTATCCTGCTCTTCTTCTAAAATTTGGTGTCCTTGTTGAAGCTTCTGAAAGTATGATAGGGTAGCTTCATATTTTCTTTTTGATTCTCAGCCTACCCTTTCTTCCTTCCTCAAAAATTCCTTCATTTTGGCCATCTTCCCTTTATACTACTCAATGGTTTCTGTAAGCTTGTCGATATTGTGAGAATTGGCATAGGAATTTTCAATTCCCATAGAAGCCAATTACTTTGGGTGTTCTTATAAATTACTCATGACCATCCTCTCCGTCACTGTGGTCAGTGGTGGCTGAGTTCCTACCCTCAAGGTTTTCTTTGTCATCCACGTAATGGATTTCATTTTAGTATCAAAATGAATATCCTCCAAGCATGCGACATCGTATTTTTTAGATGGGGTAAATGGTATTAGCCCCATTTCAACGAGGGGGACATGACACCAAGTAAGGATGCTGCTGGATGTGGATGGAGGGTTCTCTAGATTATCCCGAACAGGGATTTTCTCATGACCTCCACCACCTAAAAATTCTTCATTTTCCTCTCTTTTGCCCTCTGTAGGCCCTTATGTATCTTGTATTCCTTGCTTAGGGTTTGCAGCTTCTTAAACTAACTCTGAAATTTTCTCCAAAATAGATTCTCCATTCTTTTGCTTCGAAGCTTCTACTTTATCCCTATGTGCTTCCTCTACCAACAATTTATTTGCTCCCGCTGCAAGCCTGCGAGCACTTTATTCTTGGGCTATCTTTGTAGCTTATTCTTCTCCTTCATTTGGTTTTGGATTTCTGTTGCTACTTCCCTTAACCCTAGATGTCTTTCCGCTCAAACACTTGCTCAAATATTCCATGCTATAAACATTCATGAACACTTGCTCCTCTTTATCTACATAGTCTGCATATTCGAAATTCACCTTGAAGCTACCACCTTTCCTTGTGAATCATTTTGATGAAATATTTTCCCTCCAACATGGAAAATCTCCAGTTCTTTGATGAACTCTGGAGCACTCTTGACCTTTTTGAACTTGTATCTCCCTAGATAGAAAGGTACTGGTGGGAACAAAACTTTCTTTTCATTAAACAAATGATTTCCAAAACCATCCATAAATACTTGTCTAATTGCGTCCTTATGTACTATGTAATCAGTGGTATATTTGGGCAGCAGTGAGGGTGCTTTGGTGCCTCCATACATCCTTTTATATGTGACTTCTTTGGAGAAAAAATAATCTCCATATTCCTTGATGGATTCTACATCTCTCTCTGATAAACATGGGCACTCCTGTAGAAATATCAACTTATACAGGGTCCTTATGAATTCCTCACATATCAACTGGTAGTGGTCGTGATATTTATGGGATCCCAGAAAGTTATATTCTGTGTATATATGGTCCTTAACCCCTTTCCACACATAGTTAATATTCTCAAACCTATGACGGTAGAGTATGCAATCTATCAAAAAAGAAGATATAAAAAAATTTGATTTGCTCTGTTTCAAACCTTCCTGAGCTGCTTTGACACATTTGGCCAAGTTCCTGGCAACTATATATGCCCAATTACAAATTGTTCCTTCCATGGATACATAGTACATGAGGGGAATCCAACCAAAATTATACATCTTCCCATCAACTCTACCATACAACTTGCTCATCATTAATGCTATTATCCTGAAAGGGGTTCGAAGATGGGCAATCTCATATTCTCTCGACTATTTGTGCCATAAGGTATTTCCCTTAGCCACCATCATCTTTGCTGTGGCTGTATAATCAAACTTCATAATTCTAACACACTCTATTGTTAAACTTATTTCCTTTTCTGGTAGATTGTAGGCTGCTAAAATGAATGCAGGTGAGAAAGATGCAACAGGCTTTCCCTCCTCATCATTTATCATCATTCCTACTTTGTCTATTTTGGGAAACATCCATCCAATGACCTCCAAACAGGGAACAATATTCATCCTAGTGGCTATTTTAGTTATCCTAGACCTCAATATGTTCTTATACAAAGCTAGGTCTTCCAAACCAGCTTCTGGCACTTTTCTTTCAACCAACATGGGGTAGATATGGCCCCATTTGAACTTAAGCTCTGCTCCTGTGATTTCCTTAGTGTCTTCATACACTATTTCAGTTCTCACTATTGGCGTGACCTTTTCCACTTCTGTGTCAGAATCGTACTCGACAATCTTAGTCTTGTTCTTCTCCTTCTTCGTCATGATGTTTGTCGTGAGTGGTACCTATGAAAATACAAAACATGTCTAAGTGTTCAAATTACAAAAACTAACTCATTCAAATAAGATACAGAAGTAATAATTGGTACTAAGCAAATAGTTTTCAAAAATACTTTCTTCTTACTCTACCTTTTTCTTCCATCAAGCTATGCACAACACATTGCAGTAAAAAAAGTCAAACCTTTGGCAATAAATATTCTGGTTGGAAAACAGTCTTGGTTTCTACATTTTTAGAAAAGGCATGCTACTGAATGGCTGTTCAGATCCTATAGGGTTCATGATTCAAAACAATGCTTAGGGAAAACTGAGCACTGTTACACCCAAATATTGTACCAACATGTGATAAGATCCTAAACATCCATGTTTTCCCTCATTCCCAAATATTGAAGTGAAAAACATTGATCCAGATGTCAATCTTGCATATAAAAAACAACACCTCTTCTACCCTTAAGCTTAGGAATAGTACCTTCTTTAGCACCACCTAAATTGTGTTGAAGACAGGCGGTGGCACTACCTTTTCTCTTTGTTTGAAGAGTAGTTCTTCCTAAAATCACTCTGTCATAAAGGAGCAGGAGCGGTGCCCTTGGTAAAAAGTTAAAAAAGGAGACTTCATGAAGCTTCTAGATCAAAAGCTTCATGGTAGGCCTTATCCCTATTCACTTGGGTCATTTGAGCTCAAAATCCCTTTTTTGTGGATCTCCTATCCACCTCACCCACTAAAGACTCAACCATTTCTATCCATTTGAAGCCTATAAAAACAGGCTCATACCCCATGGTTGAGAGGGAGCAAAGTCATACTGCCATTTTGACATTCTGGCCTGATTCATTAGAGTGAGCATAGAAGAGAAAGTTGGAGATATCGGGGATAAGACATTGGTTTTGTGAAGGAGGGCATTCAACACTAAGGCGCAGATCGTAAATCTTTCATTATTCATTAATGCAAAGTTGGTTTTCTTCCCATATAACTTGTCTTGTATAATCTTGCATGTTTATTATTGGATTCCTTAGTCACCAATATATATCTATAGATAATACTTTGGTACTTTTGATCTTTTGTGTTTGATGTGTTTTTGCAGGTATCTTCTTGGAGATATTTGCCATAGGTGAAGGACCACATCAATATCTAAAGATTCTATTCCATGTGTATGTAGTTTCGAGGAGAAGTCTATCAGCCTTGTTGTGAATTATTTGTTCTAGATCTGAACCATTCAGACTAGAGGAGAAACTTCTTTCCACAAAAGGTGCAAAATTCCTGACAACAAATCTAGCGACTCTGCTAGGGAAGAGCTTCAGCATATCTGATCTTCCTTAGCCTTCGAACACTTATCCGAATCCAAGCTCCAACTTCTTATCATTCCAGTTATATCTACCATCTGAACTAGTTGTATTTTGAGTTGATATAATCAGATATATTTATATCTGAGCCATCCTGACTTTCTATGCTCTTTATTTATGTTGATTCATCATTTTTTATGCTAGTTTGCCAAATTTTAACTTTGTTTTTATCCTTTTTTGTGTTCTGGACATTTACACAGAACCACAGTTGTGTAGTGGAAAATAGGTGGTGCCACCACCTGAGCGTAGATATCAAAAAGAGGTTCCACTACCTGTGAGTAGTTAGCAGGAAGCAATGCCTCCTTAGAACCGCTATGTCAACAACCCTTTGGAAGTGGTTCCAGGTAGGTTTTCTAGACCTTTGCTTTTTCAAGATTTTGTAAGGAAATTTTGGTTTTTTGGATTTTGTGTGTTCAGTTGGCATTGTCTAGCTTGTTTGCAAATACCTGAGTGTTTGAAATCTGAAATCTTTTATGTGGTAAGTGCTTGTTTGTTAAAATCAAAAGGCTAGGTTAGATTCATCATTACTATTGCTTGTAAGGTTGGTTATTCTAAAAGGAGTTTTTTGGAAGCTTTAAACCAGATTAGATCTCTTCCCGCTATTGGATAATACTGAAGAGAAAGACTCGTTTGATTGGTTTGCTTGTTTCTATTTCTCATTAAGTTTGTGAAAAACTTCTTTTCGCTCTAAAAAACTAAAATTTCTTTGTTGAGAGTCATTTATATTGTTTTTTTAGGATGAATCGTTGGACCTTCTGATTAGCTTCATCAACATTCAGATCTCCATTGCTCTTCCCTTTATTTCATATAGTCATCTGATAAAAAGAAAAAATACAATTAGTTTTAGTTAGATATTTCCAGTTTAATAGAAAAAATAGAAAAATATCGATTGTACTTTTGATTGTTGTTTGTCTTTCTTCATGGAAAAGAGATCTTACTCTATTTGTTTGCTTTCAAAAGATTCAATTTGAAGAAGTGTTTTTTGCTTGTATGCTTAGAAAAGGATTTCTAGTATAGTTGTTTGGGGAATTTTTGGGTTCAAAGAAAAATTGAAAAGAAAATACTCTCTCTCCTTCCTATAATTAGGAATACTCTAAATGATAAAGTGAAGGAACCAACATTTCATACTTCCATGGTTTTACATTTCTGTCAAAATTCCATGCATTCACCTAACCGTCCACTTAAAAATTAACGGTAGTTACAGGCCTAAAAATTGTATAGGAATTTGAGTGATAGGTTAGTGACGTGTTCGAGCGTCGTAAATCATAGGATTTGTCATTATTTATCCACACTACAACCCGAGACTCGCACAGTTCTTCCACATACCATCGGTGTATCGAACATCCTTTCATGTACCCTTGAGGTATATAGAAAGGTACTTCATGTACTCGATTTTATATCGGAAGGACCCTTGTGAATGTTTGTGCATTAGAAAACACTACTACTGATTTGAGCTCCCATGTACCTTCAGTATATTGGGAGACCCCACTAGGATACCTTTTCCATGTGAGAAAAACCCTTTGGACGTCTTGTGTGGAGCAATACACTGAAAACAACATTCAGGGAGATTACTACGCACGTACCCTTGTGATATATTGTGAGTTGCACCTACTTGACAATCCTGGTGAGAGACCGACTATTTGAGCTCATCCTATCATTTGAATTTGCTTGTTGGCCTATAGCTTGAGTAGGAGAAAATTGTTGATGTGTTTTTCATAGTTTTGAAACCCTAGGTTAGATTAGTGACTGTGCAATCTGGATGAGTTTCATTTGAGACGGTCCAAAAGAACACAGGGCTTTCCACCCAAATTTCCTCTCGTCATAAGAGAAGTTCCAATGGAAGCCACCAACCAAGGAGCTATAACTACTTCCCATGTGGAAGAGAACTTGGTTTTAGAAATTGGAGACCAATTCGCTTCTTACGTCACTCCCTTGGTCTAACAGCCTCCTATGGATGAAACTTCTTTCCATGCTCTTGTGGAAGGTCTTGTTGATAGTCCTATTCGTCCATGCTATGGTCCCGATGCTCCATTTTGGGGAACTTCTATGGGGCAGGCCATTTCCTCATTTGGGGTAAATAGGCCCTCTCCTGCACAATCTTCACCAAGTGAAGAAGAGTATAGACAAATCCAAGCATTTATTCACCATGCCTGATATCTTCAAGAGAGAACGCAGAGATTAGATATAATCTTGGAAACCCCCGTGCCTCATAAAGAACCTATTTCAGTTATTCTTCCGCGTAATATGGATCCTTGGCTAGCTGGATATCGTTCATTGGACGACTCTATGAAACCTATTGAACCTATTGAGGCTTCGCACCATCCAGGTCAAACCTCTGACCCTACAATTTCTAATGTTAGGTCTATTCCTAGTCCTCCCATGACTTCTATGGCTGGGGGTGAACCTTCAAATCTAGTTGTATCAGTACCTTTTAACGTCGGGGGGCAACCCCCGGCATGATCTACATTACCAGCTCATGGAGTTGTTACTAATAATAGACATACCTCTACTACAGGCCCATCCTCACTTTACGTTCTTCCTACCAATACAAATATAGTTAACCCTCCATTGACTTTAGGCCAGCCCTAAGGGGCACAACCTATAATTAATCAAGCCTCTTGGGGGTATGGTTACCCATCAAATCAAGTACATGTAGGAAATATGAATTATCAACCTACCCCTACAGGCATGTCCTACACTGGAATTCCATATCCTGGCAATACATTTACTCCGTGGGGGCAACCCAACTGGTCATATATGCCAGCATTGGGGGGAATATCTATTCATACTACTGGAGGCGTTAGAGGGCCACCTTATGGATGTCCTCCCCCTGGGGGTCCTGGTGTTCCTGGGGGGCTTAGAGGTCCTAGATGGAATGGTGGTCCTCCTCATGGTCTTCCCATAGGGCCGAGTGATCCTCCTCCTGGTGGTCCCGAAGGGCCTGGGGGTCCTCCTCCTGGTGGTCTTGGAGGGCCTGGTGGTCCTCGGGGGGCTGGTTGTCCCCTTCCTAATGGTCCAGAAGGTCCTGCAGGTATAGGTGTTCCTAGTGGTCCCGATGGTCCTGGTGGCCCTGGAGATCCTCCTCCTAATGGTCCTAATGGTCCTGGAGGCTTTGGAAGCCCTAATCCTAGAGGTCCATCTTTGGGAGGTTCATCATCTCAACAACCAGTATATCAATAAGCATATGTCCCTACTGGTGGATACATACCTTATCAATACTATTGGTACGTGGATCCCAATCGTTAGTTACCTTTCCTAGCAAATTTGGACTTACCGAATTTGTCCAAGTTGATTAATGACCCCATTCAACACAATCCTTCATGGCCCCCTATTCCAGTCAAGTTATCGTCAGACAATCCAAAATTTGATGGTGAGTAGGGACATGATCCCAAGAATCGCGTTATGAATTTCCATTTGTGGTGCTTGTCAAAATCCTTGATGGATGACTCTATTCGATTAAGACTCCTCCAACACACTTTTATCGGTACGGCCGCGAAGTGGTATATTGAACTTCCACGACATTCATTTGTGGATTTTAGTGCTTGGGAAAATGTCTTCCTCACACACTTTCAGCTACCCATTCACTACGAAACGGGTACAAACCTTTTGACCTCTCTATGTCAAAACACCTGCACACATATATCAGATCATATCCATGAGTGGAGAAGGCAGAGAAGGCTCATTAAAGCTCCTATCCCATACCAAGTCTTAGCTGATTGGTTTACGAAGCATTTGTTGCCACCCTTTGCTTGAGACATGGCTATGGGGGGTGATATCACTGAAGAGCAGGCTATTAGTCATGTTAAGTATCTAGAATTGGTGTATTTCCAATCCATAACTTTGTATGAACTTATTCCTCAAGCTCCTCGTCCGAGCATGGACCCAGCTAAGCCACCTGCAGAAACTCTTGTTGATGGGGTTATCGGTTCAATCCAGTCCTCATCAACAGTAAAACCTACCAAACAACCCACTCCTTCTACTACTGCTCCTTCTAATCCTATGGTTTCCATCGAGGTGAATTCTATTCAAAGTATGCAATCATCCAGTAGTAAGAAAAAGGGAAAAGGTAAAAATAAGAAACCCAGAAACCAATAGGAAAATCCCAAGCCTACGGGCTTGGAGAATGAAATTAAAGGAAAAAGGAAAAACAAATATCCCTGCCTATTGTGTGGTGGTGATCATTTCACAAAGGAGTGTCCTTGTTGTGATGAAATTAACAATTTTTAAAGAGTAACCCCGCACCAACAGTCCTTACTGATCCTTTTCATTCTTAGCAACAACTGGTAGACCACATGTTCAACTAGGGAAATTCTAGTTCTACAGTGGAAATTCAAATGATGTCATCAAAAACTATTATTTTAACAACTCGTAGTTAGTCATACAACAAGCTCGAGGAGAAGAAAAAAGAAAATCTTTCTCCAGATAAAGCTCCTTCCATTGGTTCTCCTACATCCTCGTCTAATGGTCCCCTAACCATCGAGAAGCCTAATATTGACATGATTTTGCGTCCTCCCAAGAGTACTCTTAGGAAATATGTTTTTAACCCTAATGCTTGATATGCACAGTTCTATAATGTTGTTGAAGACCTCACTCAAAAACCATGTGCAATGTCTACCTTAGAAGTGCTCCAAAGCTGCCCCACACAATGCAAAAACTTGTTAACTACCTTACGAGCCCTGGACTGAGATAATATGAATTTGATCCATTTCAATGTTGAGAACTAAAAATATACATTACCTCACCAACTTGATTTTCAGATCGTAACAAAATTAGTTGGTAAAAAGGTCTTGAGGACTGTTCTAGATGAAGGCGGTTCAACCTCAGTCGTGTCCCTATCCTGTTGGAAATCCATTGGCTCTGTTGAGCTTATGAAATCATCGACGACACTAAAATCCTTTGAAAGAAGAGGTTTCCAACCCCATGGTCTCTTGCCAACACCTTCAGTTGAGCTAGGGGGAAAAATTGTTTCTATTCAAGTAGAAGTAGTGGATGCCCTATTAGACTACAATATTCTCTTAGGAAGAAATTGGTTTTATGCTATCACCGCTGTCACTTCAACTGTGTTTAGAACTCTCCAGTTTCCACATTTGGAAAATATTGTGACAATTGATCAACTTGATTTTTGTATGCCGGATTTTACTACCCTACGGTGAATAATTTGCTAGGTCAGTCCCCTCCTCCTTATCAATCAATTGAGGTAGGAATGATGAAAGACTCCACCCTTATGGGCATGTTCCCATCAGCTACTTCTAGCACAGAAACAGTGACCATCAATATGATATATATGTTTGGCTATGATCCCGAGGGAAAGCAATTTGTTGATTTATCCTCCCTTATCCCACATGAAGCAGTTTATGATGCCATCCAATCTATTTCTGATGTCCATATAGATGATCTTCATCTTGTGGCTTTGGATCCTTACCACCTTCCATACTGGTTAGAACCTTATATTCCTACTCTGGATTATCTCTCCTATACTTTTTCGTTAGACGATTCCATTATGGAGATTACAAGTACAAATGAATTAGTATGGGAGGATCATCATCACAGATTCTCGCTCCTCCCCAATACTAGTTTGGTAGATAATTATTGTGTATCTCTCTTGGGTACTAATGTTGTCGACATCCTGCAAACACCTATCTTGTTGCAAGATTCTAAGTTTGAAGGCAATTTATGCAACATTACCAAAACGGCTCCAATCGACATATCGGTTAAGCCTGGAACTATTGAACGTGTTCATATAGGGAAGAACTGTTCAATAGAAGAAACTAAAGAGTATAGAGAACTTTTTAAATAATTCCAAGATATTTTTTCCTAGTCTTATGAAGAAATTCCTGCGATAGACTCATCTATTGTGGTCCATGAGATAAAAACCTATCCCACAGTGAGACTGGTTAGGCAGAAATTGAGACAAGTCCATCCCCGGAAGGCTACGACTATCAAAACCAAAGTCAAAAAACTTCTGAAGGAAGGATTCCTCTATCCTGTACCCCTGACAGAATGGGTATCGCACATCGTTCATGTGAATAAAAAGTAGGGAACCATTTGAGTCTATATCGATTTCTGAGACTTGAACAAAGCTTGTACTAAGGACAATTTTCCAACTCCACATATCGATCACATTATCGACAACTGTGTTGGAAGTGTCATCTTCTCATTCCTGGATGGATTTTTTGGCTATAATTAGATTAAGATATTTCTTGCCGATAAGCATAAGATGAAATTTATATGCCCGTGGGGAACCTTCTCCTATAGGAATTTTCCCTTTCTCCTAAAAAATGCTAGAGCCACATTCCAGCGTGCCATGTCCTATGTGTTTCATGACATTAAAAACATCATGGAGCCATACCTCAATGATCTCCCTGTGTATTCACAGCAACAGGAAGACCATCCTCAACATCTTAGAGATATTTTCTTGAGATGTTGCCATTAAAAAATATGGTTGAACCCACACAAATGTGTTTTTTGTGTGAAGATGAAACATCTCTTAGGATTTATGGTTTCTAGAGATGGCATCCAGATTAATCCACTGAATATTTCTGCTATACTCGTCCTACCTGCCCCAACCAACCTCCTTGAACTCCAAAGTTTGCAAGGGAAGGAAAATTTCTTCATCGTTTTGTTTGTAAATTTGTTAAGAAAACACACAGTTATATGCATCTCCTTAAGAAGGATACTCCATTATTCTGGGATGACTAGGCCTAGTGAGCCTTTGATAATCTTAAGCATGCTCAGACCCATTCACCCATAATAGACCCCCCAGATTATTCAAAGGATTTTCTCTTATATGTTGCTGCCTCTACTACTACCATCGGAATGGCTCTGGCCCAAGAGGATCAGAATGGCCAAGAACACATGATATACTATTCCAGTAAGAGTCTTATCAACTATGAAACTTGATACTCACATGTGGAGAAATTAGCATTGGATACGATCATTTTTGTCCAAAAATTTTGTCATTACATCTTTCTTCGCACCACCACTGTACTTGCAGACAAAAACCCTATGTACTACATCCTGACTCATCAAGTGCTAGAGGGGAAATTCTCTCGCTGGGTTTTCATCCTGTAGGGGTTTGACCTTGAGTTTTCCAAAGCTACTTCAAAGAAATCATTGGTCTTTGTAGAGATGATGTGTGACCTTCCCTGTGCTTTAATGGATTTTGAGCCCAGCGATTCAGTCCTGGATGAATTTCTATTCCTGATAAGCACGACCGACCCATGGTATGGAGATTTAGTCATTTATCTCTAGACATAGATATTTAAGCCCAATATATCTCGTGACGATCGTCGCCGCATTCATCACCATGCGAAATACTACCTTATCCTGAATGATACGTTGTACAGGCATGGTATAGATACCATTCTTCGATGATGCCTCACCCATGAAGATGTTGAACAGGTTCTCAATGAATTCCACTCTGGAGCATGTGGAAATCATATTTCTAGGATGGCTATAGCCTAGAAAATCCTTCACGCTGGCTATTTCTGACCCTCAATCTTCAAATATTGTCATGAGGCTGTTAAGAAATTCCCACCCTGCCAACATTTCTATCCGAAAAATTGCACCCACCCTGCTCCGTTGCACCCCGTCATTGTTGTTTTCCCTTTTTCCAAATGGTGGATAGATTTTATGCATTGTAAGCCTACCTGATCTAGGGGGCATGGTTACATCCTAGTAGCCATGGATTATTTCACTAAATTGGCTGAGGTTATGCCTACATATGCAGAGGATGGTAAGATTTCTACCCTCTTCCTTTTCAATCATGTAATAGCTAGCTTTGGAGTTCCATGGTCTATAGTCACTGATCACGAATCACATTTCCGAAATCAGATGATTGCAGAGTTAAGTGCTAAGCTGGTTTTTCGCCATGAAAACTCAACTCCCGATTACCCATAGTCTAATGGTCAGGTTGAGGCTATTAAAAAAGAATTAAAAAATATGTTGTGTTAGATGGTTGGAGATCATAAATCCAACTGGCACCACACTCTTTTTTCCACTCTTTGGACTTATAGAACTTCAGTAAAAACATTGACTGGTTTTACATCCTTCTAGCTAGTTTACGGACTAGAAGCGGTCCTACCTATTCAGTGTCATATTCTGTCTTCTAAACTTGTCGTTGAACTTCTCCCCAATATTTCCACCAAGGAAGAAATATTTTTATACTTGAACAATCTTGACGATACTAGATGAGATGTTTCCTTAGTCAATGAGGCACATAAGAAACACGTTAAGGTGCAGTATGGAAAATATGTCCAACCTCGTGTGTTTAATGTGGGTGACCGAGTTCTGACTTACGATCAGAAACATGATAAACTAGGAAAAGGGAAGTTTGAATCAATGTGGTACAGTCCTTTTATCGTTTCCAAGGCTTTAGAGAAGGGGGCCTATGAGCTTGTAGATTATGATTGAGTCCCCTTCGGGAAACCTCACAATGGGTTGTACCTGAAGAGGTACTATGCTTAGATCTCTCGTGTATGGTACCTTGTATATATGTACATTTTTTACTTTTAGTGTGTTTTAATATTTTCAATATGGTTTTGAGTTTAGTGTCTAGACTGTTTATGCCATGTTTTGGTTATGCAAATTGGATCGCATTTAATGGCTTCACTGATGGTGCTTGTTGCCATACATTGAACCTTGATTCAGCTGCTTGGGTTATCTATTCCCATGCACATGATATAGTCAGTTTAGGAGCAGTGTGTATTGGTCTAGCTGCCAACATCATTGCTGATTATCAGGCAGTAATATGTCTACTGACTAAAGCTGCATATTGGGACATTCGTGATTTGGTAGTATTCATGGAATCACAGTTAGTGGTTTTCCATTTGAACTAGGTCTATACCATCATAAATCCTGTACTACTCCATCTCTACCAGAGAGTGTGTCTATTGAAAAGTTCATTTGAGTTTATTACTTATAGGCATATCCCTAGGGCAGATAATGCAGTCGTTGATTCATTGGAAAACTATATCCTAGATTGGTATATTGCTCATTCATAACTTGAAAAATAAAACACGGTTCATAATATTGTAAATAAACAGTAAAAACACATAAATATCATGTAAATGCATTTTCCATTTGTGATGTATAAACACCAATACAAAAGTATATATATATCATGTTTTTACAAAAATGGTCATGAGACCTCATCTGAAGCACAATAACTTTCAGGAAAATACAACATCATACAAAATCCTAAAGCTTTCTCATATTTTAGTAATATATCATGTAGGACACCATATAGTAATGATCATGATAACACATTACCTCCCGTAGTAATCTATGTAGCGGCCGGCTAAAACAGCCTGGCACTCCCATAGTGTGCCTCTGGTACATCATCAGGAGGTCATCAATATATGCATCTCGTATGTATAGGGTTAACTTCTCTAGGTTCTCCTCTAACTCTCCTAACTGGTCATCACCTCGGTGAACAAACTGAGCTCTTGTTTGCCTATCCATTGGGGGTGATCCCCCAGGTCATGTGGCACCAACATTTGCATGAGAAATTTTAGATCCTGTTACTGCTCATAAAAAACATAAAAACATGAAAATACAAAAACACAATCAACATTTTAGAGTCTTATTTCATACTGATGTCTCCCCACTATGCACCAGGTGGAAGTGGTAGATCAGGGTCACCACTGAAGTCAGTATCGCATATGCGTAATCCTCAACCATGAGAATATGGTCCTCCAACTAGTGAAAAAATCCAACATCATACTTCAATTTCTCTCTTCCACTGCCCATACGAGCCATAAGCTCTACCCACCTCAAAATATGGGGGTATCTGGGCCTCAGCTTTGTAAATATCACTTGGGGCCTCATGTGGGGCACTCCCTCAAAAAATAAACAAGCCAAAATGGATCCATAGACATACTGTTTTAGCTCCCCTTGTTGACATTTAGTCAGCTGGTCCTTGAAGATCGCAAGTAGTGCCTCTACTCAGTTAAAGATAGTGGGTGCCATAGCCTCTATGGAATACACTAAATGCACTCTTGATGCTTGGTGAGGCCCTTAGCTTCCTTTCATCCCTTGCATAGTAAAAAGAACAGTGCGGAGTGCATCATCCACTATTTCCATTATGGGAATCTTCTTCCCCAACATCCTAGTACTATGCACACAGTGACGGTTTATCATCTCCTGGGTGGTCACATCCCCTCCTAGAGAACCAATCAATTAAACCTGAGCAGCCCATCTAGACAATCCTATCAGAAAATAGATGTCCTCTACCTCTATGGTTAGTACATGGGAGCCAACCTCAAAATAGTTCTATTCAGGGTTCCACATGCACATGATATGCTCTAGTAGTTGCTTATGGGATATCATACTCGGAGTGTGGAAAAACTTCAAGAGGCCACAACCTCTCAAACCAGCAATACACCCCGCATTTCCCTCAGCCAGGGTATCATCATTGTCATGTTGTCATTCTTTCCATATAACTATTTTTTACCAGATAAAACCTACCAAAAACAACAAATGAGCTAGTCAAAACCATATTCAACCATTAAAATCATCAAAGACATTTTCTTTTGGCTTTCCCACTTAGTTTTCAAACCTCATGGCTGACACTGCCTTTCCTCCATGTACACAGAGCAGTGGCATCACCTGAGTGAAGTTGAACAGGGGACAGTTTTTATCGGGCACCGCCTATCCCGCAAGGGGCAGGACCAGTGCCCGTAATTTGGGATTAGGGCTTGTTCAAAGACCTATGAAACCCTAGCCAAAGAAAAAATGGAAATGATAAAGTGAAAGAGAAAGATTATAGCATCTACCTGGCTCTAACGGTACTTCAAATGGATGTTGAATGCTCCTGTAATATTCGGTTGAAGATTTGGATCCAAAAGTCTCCAAAATGATCTCACAAATTGGTAAATAGTAAAATGACTTGTTTTTACTATTCAATTGGATTTTAAATATATTTTTAGGACTTTTCACATTATTATTAATATTTTTAAACCATTTTGATATGAAAATGTCTTTTAATATAGTTTATAAAGTCATTTATTCGAGTGTCTAGGAGACTAATGGAATTTTTTAGGTCTTGCAGGGGTGAAAAGATAAACAATAGTGTCTATAGAGGAGCTTGTTTTTGAATTTTTCATACTTCCATAAAACAGAAAAATTCCCCAAGCATTTGTTTCGACACTTTGGTCATGCTCTTAGAACTCATCATCAAAGTTTCGAGTCTTTTTCTAATTCTTTTCGGGATTGTAAAAGATTCTCGTCGTGAAAAGAAACCTAATGGAGTCTCCTTTAAATTTTTTTCGGACCCTCTAAATATAAAAATATTGTCGAGTACTTGTCTTCTTCATTCTTGTGAAAGTATTTTAAGAATTGTCTCTCCGACGATAGGTTAATTATTTTTTGGTTCGGATGGACTATTTACAAAAAAGGAACACTCCAACCAATCATGGCTGGAAGAGTTCTCTTGGGTATTATTTTATACTTTTTCGGGCCTTAGAGACTAAATCATATGAAAAAGAACCCTTTGGAGTCTTCTGCCATCTTTGTTCAGACTCTCTAAACATGAACGATATCGATTTTGCTTTCATTGAACTCATTAAACTAAACACTGAGAGACCCGTTCAGGGAATGAGCCCCTCCTTTCTTAGGTTCGTGAAACATATGAGAATCGACTTGTCTTCAGACGAGCTCAAAAAAGTGTTTGTTACCCTATTTGGACTCGTAAAAAAGAGAAGAGGCACTCATCAATCATGATGGGGAAATTAAGGGAAGGGAATTAGTTCATTGTGCAAATAAATGGCAGTTGTTTGTCACCTTTGAACATGGCACTTTTCTTCATATCATTCAGTGAATTGGGTATTCAGCTAACTTACAAGTCGATCTTCTTTCATGAGTCATGTCACTCCTTTGAGTCTTTCAAAATAATGCATTGTCCACTATCGTACTGTGTATCTTCCTGGTTCAGTCATGCTACCAATTCTATTATTGTGTCGCCCGATGTTCAAAGGAAGTAAGATTTTTTAACTCTATAGTTAAAACAACCTTTGTGTCAGTGCTTTTGATTCAGTCCTATGGTTACATTATCTACAAAATTTTAGAAATTTGTTCCGAGTTTCATGTCATCGATGTGGGATTCATCATGGCCATCCTTCAAAAAGACTATTCCTGTAGACATCAACTCATTATCCAAGAATTAGTCTTAGAAACAAAATTAGTACCTTGAGACCTCTATTCCCTAATGACAGATTCTCTCGCTATTGAAATAGGTTCACATAATTGACCTTTGATTGATATATTCCACTAGGTGTTCAACATCAAAACATCTATTCACACTCAGTAGATTGTACTAGGGTACCTTGGGAATCATTGACAACAATGGTAATCTCCCTCGCACTTGTTAATTGTTCATATCATTGACCGGTAATCAAGTGGTTTCTACCATGTTCGACTTCAAATCATTGTAATCACATGGATAGAATTGTATTTTGTGGAAGATGAGATGAATACCCTTGGTATTTGTTGTAAAGCACTCATAGATTTCTCTGCAGGTTGTGATGGAGTATATTGTATGAAGTAACAGCATGGATCCACATTTGTATGGTCGTGGATATGCTCAAATTTTCATTTGTATGACATAGATCTACGTTGTATTTTTGGTAGCTATGTCCAAGTTTGAGTCCTCTATCACATGGATCTATGTTGTATTCTAGTAGCCATGTTTGTTTATCTCTCGAATGGATCTTCCTTGTATTGGTCTGTAGCCATGGTGCAAACACATTTGCTCATGAGTCAAAAGTATTGATATATTGCATATGCCTAGTTATTGTTGATCTCCGATCAAGCCGATTCTTACCTTGAAAGTGATAACTTGCTCTATCAAATCTCTCTCCTATCGTATTGCTCTAGCCTCATGCTTTGGGGGGGAATTCTCTTACACCCAAATATCATCACCAACATGTGATAAGATCCTAAACCTCCATGTTTTCCATCATACCCAAATCTTGAAGTGAAAAACATTGATTTATATGTCAAGCTTGCATATAAAAAAATAGCACCTCTTCTACCCTTAAGCTTAGGAGTGTTACCTTCTTCAGCACCGCCTAAATTGTGTTAAAGAAAGATGATGGCACCACCTTTCCTCTTTGTTTGAAGAGTGGTTCTGCCTAACACCGCTATGTCATCAAGGAGAAGGAGTGGTTCCCTTGGTAAAAAGTGAAAAAGGATACTTCACGAAGCTTCTAGATCAAAAGCTTTGTGGCACGCCTTATCTCTATTTAGTTATGTCATTTGAGCTCGAAATCCCTTCTTTGTGGATCTCCTATCCACCTCACCCGCTAAAATATCAACCATCTCTGTCCATTTGAAGCCTATAAAAATAGGCTCATACCCCATTGTTGAGAGGGAGAAAAGTCATGCTGCGATTTTATCATTCTGGCTTGATTCATTAGAGTGAGCATAGAAGACCAAGTTGGAGCTATCGGGGATAAGACATTTGTTTTTTGAAGGAGGGAATTCAACACTAAGGCATAGGTTGTAACTCTTTCATTATTCATTAATGAAAAGTTGGTTTTCTTCCCATATAGCTTGTCTTGTATAATCTTGCATGTTTATTATTGGATTCCTTAGTCACCAATATAGATCTATAGATAATACTTTGTTACTTTTGATATTTTGTGTTTGATGTGTTTTTGTAGGTATCTTCTTGGAGATCTTTGCCATAGGTATCTCTATAGATTGTATTCTATGTGTCTGTAGTTTCTAGGAGAAGTCTATCAGCTTTGTTATCACTTATTTGTTCTGGATCTGAACCATTCATACCATAGGAACAACTTCTATATACAGAAGGTGCGACAATAAGCGACAAAGGGAAGCTTTTCGATATACAAATCAAAATTCATCCTCCATTTCGGCTCAAAACAAAATATTCTACCCACCGTAGCATCTCAAAAATATGAAATGCACCCGCCATAGTGGGTTGAAAATACAAAGTTGTCTACCATAGAGGCTCATAGATGAAGAACAACAACCATAGAGGCTCATAAATGGGAAACCCACCCGCCATGGTAGGTCCAAACAAAACTTTTCCTTGATAAAAAGTCAAAGGTATTGAGACTTTCCACGTGATAAAGAAACCAAAATTGTTGGGTTTCAATCATAAAAAAATGCAGAAACGAAAACTATAAATTTAAAAGGGGGGTCCAAAACAAAATTTGGGGAGTTGTTGCAGCATCAACAATTGGTGACTTGTTGGCAAACACAGATCTCTCAAAACTAACTTTTAAAAATCAGAACTACTCTAAAGTATCCTGTTAAAACAAACTTTACCATATTTCTTTAAGATGCCCAGATTTTTCTAGAATGCAAGATTTATAAAATTTAACATTGATTATGGTCCAATAGGATAGGGGAACCATGATTTCAACGTCTCGATAACTCTTCTGAGGCCAAGATATGAATTTCATTTTACTTCTTCTTTCAAATTGCTTCCAAATTAGACACCACAGGATTGAAACAGGGTGTGAACAGATATATTCATTTGTTCCTCATTCCCATGCCTTTTGCATTCTTTTGATGATTTTGGACTTTTTTACTTTTGAGTCTTCCTGGATTGCTTTCTTCATTTGAAATTTGGTTTAGGTTCTTCCATCCATAGTGTCCTTTTGTGTGAGAGATATGTTTCTTTCATTTCATGGACGAAGAAGAATCTTTGAGAAATCTTATCCAAACTGATTTTATTCAGTATTTCTTTTGATGTATGGTTTCTTTCTAGGAGATTCGACTCTTTTGTCCTTTTGGATTTCATTTGTGGCATGGTATTATTTTAAATACCATACAACTGTTCACTTTGCTTCCTTTCCATGGGTTATTTTCTGTTATCTTCCTAGGACATACTTTAGTCTGAAATGAATGGAGCCTCAAAATAGTATCCTGGACTTTTCTAACCTTAGTCATTTTACATGGATCAAATAGGACTTCAATGTGTTCAAAATCTATTCAGATAGTATACCATTATTAAAGGATATTTAATCATGATATATGTGCAAATAGCAAGAAGTCCTTTAGCGAAAATATTTTCAGTCTATCCAGAACTCTAATGAACTCCAACGCCAAAGGTTGTGCTAGTTTGTTGAAAACACAAAGTAAAGCAAACAAATTGCAAGAAATAAGACTCTAAGAAATCAAAGTGAAAATAAATCAAAACTAATCTAAGGAAAACAAGACTGAAACAAATCAAAAGGTTTATTTATGTACAAAGAAAAACCAAATAGCATTAAGAAAAATGTGGTTTGAGAACTAAACCATTGACTGAAAAATTCTCTTCCCACCCCTGTCAATCTTGTAATTTATAGGTTGAGGGGACTAACTTCTCTGCAATCTAAAAAGGACCTATCCATAACTGCTGAAATTTATTTTGTTTTCACTTTTTCATCATGTCGGTGATCCCATTTAAGAACCAAATCACCTACTTCAAATTCCTTCTTTCTGGGTTTATGCTTATCGAACCATCTTTTCACTATTTCCTGCTGGTGCTTAAACCTCTCTTTCAACTTGGATCTAGACTCTTCCAACTTTAGCAGAGTATAGTTTCAGATTTGCAAGACCTCATAGTCAGTTCCTCTAGAGGCTTCAGCTAGTTGAGAGGAAGGAAACAAGATATTGGGAGGCAAGATGGCTTCTTTCCCATAGAATATAGTATAGGGTGACACACCTAAGGAGTTATTGGATGTGACTGGATCATCCTAGAATGCATTAGGAAGAGCTATGTGCCAACTTCTTTGATTTTCTATGGCTGTTTTCTTCAAAATCCTAATGAGATTTTTATTTGTAGATTCTGCTAGACCATTACCTTGTGGATAGTAATTAGAAGAATAATGTAACTTAATCCCCTTCTCATTTGCAAATGTAGTCAGTCTAATAGATGAAAAATAAGAAGCATTATAAAAAACCAAGAAATTGGAACCCCAAACCTGGTCATAATATGATCTTGCAACAAGTCCATAACCGCATCTTCATTCACTTTTCGCAATGGGATGGCCTCTACCCATCTCGTGAAGTAGTATATTGATGTTAGGATGTACTTGTCCTATAATTAATAATTTGGATTGATCTCTCTGATAATATCAATCCCCCACTGCTCGAATGGTTTGGAAATAATAACCGGCTTTAATGGTCCTGCTGCCTTTTCTTGTCTTCTGTCGCTTCTTTGACAAGTATCACATTTCAACATAAGCATGATAATCCTTGAACAGAGTCAGCCAGTAATACCCATCTCTCAAAATATTATGTTTTGTAGTATCTCCTGAGAAATGACCTCCAACAAGGCGATCGTGTAGCTCTATAACAACCTTAGCTACATCTTCACGTTCCAATCATCTAAGAAAAACTCCATCATATTTTTTTCTAAACAGAACTCCATCAATAATCTGATATGAGGTTGAATTTAAGTGTAACACTGTCCTCTTCTTGGAATTCTAGTGTTTACTAGGAAAGTATCCTTGTTGAAGATAATGAACCAGGTCTATGTACCAGGATTCTAGAGATATAAATAAAGGACATACCTCAACCATGTGTAACTCAGCTTCATTATTCCAATCATTATCTTCATTGTCTTGAATTTGAGTCATCAATTTGCAGAGCCCTTTCCCTTTGACTATGGTCGCTGGTTTGAATTCTAAGTCATATTCTTGTAAGGTTGTTACCCAGTTACCTCTTCTTTCTCCTAACTCTTTCTGTATGAAAAGAGATTGGATTGCCGAGTGTGGACTATCACTTTGGTACGGTTCTTCAGTATATATGGTCTAAATTGCTTCACTGCCTTAAAAAATGCATAATCTTGCTTATCAACTATGGGTTAATAAAATTCATCCCCTTGTAGTCTAGTACTCATAAACGATATGGGGTACTCATCTCGCCCTTCTTATTTTTGCGTAATCACCACTGCTAATGAATTGTCTGAAGCAAAAGTGTACAAGATGAAGTCTTTTTCAAAGTTGGGACTTTTAAGGGATAGTGCATGAGATATTGATGTTTTTATCTTGTTAAATGCACCCTTCTCTGAATTAGTACACTTTAATTGGACACTTTTCTTGACCATTTGTTGCAAAGGTTTGACTATCTGAGCAAAATATGGCACAAACCTTCGCACAAAATTTATTGTCCCAATAAAATACTACATGCATTTTTTATTATGGGGCCAACGGATATGTTCTATTGCTTTAATCCTCTATGGGTCTATTGATATCCCTTTCTTTGAAATTATGTGACCAATAGCTTTCCTTCTATAACAACAAACACACATTTCTTTGGACTTAAAGAAATGCCATACTTTCGATAGCATTCGAAAATCTGTTTTAAATGAAATGCATGTTCTTAATTTTTCTTGGAAAATATCATGACATCATCCAATTAAACCACTGCACTTCGGCCAATCAGACCATAGAAATCTATATCCATATCCATTTGGAAATTTGCTCCAACGTTAATGAGTCCAAGAGGCATTCTTCTGTATGCAAAAGTCCCCGACTTGGTTCTGAAAGTGGTCTTCAGTATGTCTTCTTCTGCTACTAACACTTGGTTGTAGCCTGAGAATCTGTCTAACAAAGAAAACAGCTCAGATCCTGAGACCATATGTAATATCTACTCCATGGGTGGGACATGGTAATTTTCTTTATCAGATGCACGGATTAAATTTCTAAAATCAACACAGAGTCTGATCTCTCCAGACTTCTTTCATAATGGCACCAAATTTGAAACCCATTCTGAATGTTTAACCTTGAATATGATCTTAGAATCAATAAGCTTCTGACACCTCACTTTGAATTAGAGGTTCTATTTTGGGGCGCATATTCCTCAGAGGGTGCTGGAAAGGATTGACTCCAACTTTGATTGGAACGACATGTTGTATAATTTTGGTGTCATAGGTTTTGACGTCTTCATATGTCCAAGCAAAGACATCTTTTCATTTTCTGAACAAGCTGATGAATTTTCTCCTTTCCTCGGGTGAACAACACTTCCCCAGGTTCAAATATTTGGGTTCATCCTCTGACCCCAGATTTATCATCTTGAATTGCAAAGACGAACTGTGTGTCTTAACATTTGCTGGTCTTCTAAACTTGTTTCTAGATCGAACATTTGTTCCAACGATCTGACCCCTTTAGGAATGAAATTTCCATTCTTGAGGTTTGCTTGATGTTCTTCATCATCTATTATGGCTCCTTTGAAGGTTTCATCATTCGCTAGACATTCCAAGATTTTTTGATCATCATCGAACACCCTCAAATTGGTGATATTGTCTGGAATGGAAGGCCTAAAAAGAAATTCAGTTGAACATCTATTATTTGTGGGTACCATCCTTGTAGCTGAAGTAGCTAACAGGTCAGCTGCTGCATTCTTTAACCTAGTAATTGAAATAATATTGAATGCATCAAAGTTTGTAGTAAATCCCATACTTCATTTTTATAAGCCTTCAGATTTGGTGTTATGCAATGAATTGTATTTCGGACTTGTTTAACAATGATTTTGGAATCTCCATACACTTTTAGATTTTTTACTTTAAATTCCATTGCATTTTTTAGTCCCTAAACTAATTCTTCATACTCAACTATATTATTAGTGCACTCAAATTCTAATCTACAGGAAAGGACTTTAGCCCTATACCTGCTTCACCAATCTCTTCCTCAGACTGGTTATCATTATGGGGTTTCGTTATAGGCGTCTTAAGCACTTTCAACAACTTTTCCCTTTGTTGGGGTAAGTTACACATTTCAAACAAAGAGATTTTTTCCTTAGTCTTTCTGATACCTTCTATTATGTCGTATCCCATTTCATGCTCAGTGGAATTTTTCTTGACATTTTCAACTTTGTTTTCTGTATATTTCACAGGAAAACTAGCTAGCTTGAGATCCTAACTCGTGATGACAAAATCTGGTATATTAATGGTCTAAGTATTATTTTTGATATTTTTCATATTCTCCTGAAGTTTCTTTATTTTGGGAATTATCATGTTATCCTCTTTCAATGGGCCCTGACTCCTTGTTGTAACATTTGTTTCTGATATTTTTTCTTCCTCAGTGATCCCTTCATCCTTTATACTAAACATGGATGCACAATCCAATAAAACCATAGTATCTTCTTCTTATGTCTCTGTTGATTCATGAAATTTCTCTCCTTCATCCATAGTTTCTGTTAACTTGGAATCTAGTTACTGATTCATCACTAAAGCCATAGAATTTATCCACTACGGGTAGTTTGTTTCAAAGTGAGGCTACTGATGGAATGTACAGAAATTTTCCATTACCACTTCAGTTAAGTTCATACCAGAGGGACTATGAGAGGGAGGTTTCGATTGACCACTGTCATATCTCTTTTTGTAATAAGGTTTGAATTGATTCTTGGCCTCCTTCTCTTTTCCATGTCAATTATTTTATTTTAAAGTTTCTGCACCATTTTCACCACATTCTCTTATTCCTATTGTTATAGCTCAAAATGACACATCTCTTCCTGTGACCACTTTCCCATGATTACGTCGCATGTCGACAGTTCCAGGATGACACTTCATGAAAAGTCACTGAAACAAGACCTAAATTGGAGGACCCATATCTTGAGTTTTGTAACTCAGTTTGACCTCGTCTCTACACCATTGGAAATATATTTCTGTTAGCTAAAACTTTCCAGAAGACACCAAAGTCTGAAAATGCCTAGAAATACCCTAAAAATTAGTTTTTTTTCTATGCATGAGTTTCCTTAGGGAAAACCCGCATACATACGCGAGTTGCTATATATACGCAACTTTTTGTATTGGCAAACCGCGTGTATTTCTTGTGTATGTGACTGTTGTTTCTGCAACCCGCGTACGCCTCTTAAAAATGTCAAAAAACACGTCTTTTGAAATTCAGGTAGTTTGGGTAGTTATGCAACTGACTCCTTCAGTTGTAACTACTTTGTCTTCGCCCCTAACTCTTCCTTAAGCATATAAATAGAGGTAGGGAGGTCCATGAGAGGAGACTTGAATCTTTGCATTGTTATGCTGGAAGATTTGGAGCTCTCTTTGCCCACGCCTTTTCCCTGGTGATCATCCCCTTGTGTTGCAGAGCTTGGAGGCTGAGTTATTTGGAGAAGAGAATCAACAGAACTAGATCAAGGTTTCGTGAGGTGCCGAACTTGAAGAGAAGGTATACTTGTACTTGTTTTCAAGATTAATAAAGATGTGATGTCCTTCTTCTTCCGAAATTATTTTTCAATGTGTGATTGAATATTTGTTTATGATCATATGATGATGTTAGTCAGATCATTAGTTCATGTTTATTTGATTATCATTGTTTTATATGTGGTCATAATGGTTTGAGGAAGGTATAATTTGTTTTGCAGGTCTCTTGGAGCAAGAGGAGCAAGAGGAGCAAGAAGAGGATTGAAGGGCTGCTTGGATCAGCCTTCATTTGGCTAAGTTATGAACCATTATAATCTCTGAAACTTGCTTATATATACTTGCAGAGCCATTTGCATCCACCTTTGAACCCCAGTACATTGATGGCCTCTTAAACCCTAGCCATAGGACACTTTCCTTTACAACAGAACTGGTGACTCCGCTGGGGAGAGCCTTGTCTATTTGGGGTTTCTCTTTATTTGTTTCAGTATTTTGCATTCATTTAGGTCCTTCTTGCCACTTAGGAACACTTCATAATTCTGATAGCATACTTCCCCTACCTTCCTAAGGCAGTTTTTGACCTTTTTTGGGAGTTTTTCCATCCATACGTGACTTGCAGACTGAACAGTCACGTGTCTGGTTTGGTACACATGACTGTCTATACTGTCAACCTACGTATGATACATGACTTGTTAGTTATACAACCCACATGTACTTATACTCGCAACTTGCTGTATTGGCATCCCGTGTATGACACGCGACTTGTCAGTAGTGCAACCCGCGTGTTCCCCTAAAACATTGTTTTTCCTCATTTTTTTTGGTTCTTTCTACTATTGTGGGCTGTTTGGTAGGTATTTTGGTGTCCTCTGCAGGTGCATGACTCCAGGGAGTTAGTGTCATCCCTTTTGGTTATTCTTTATCTATGTGGTAAGCCTTTTGTAACATTAGGGTTTGCTCTTTGCTCTTTCCCCCACCTCCTTTGCTTGGTATGATTTTTGGCTTATGTTTCTGGTCAGCCTCTTTCAGTGATATTTGTTTGAGTTTAGAATCTTGTTGGTGTTTGTTTCTTTCTTTGTTTGTTGGTTAACTTCACCATGCCAAAGTAGTTGACTTGTCTCTTATGCAAGCCTTCCTTCCAAGTAGGGTTTATATTGACTTTGGTTCATTCTAGAGTTTGTTTAGTGGTTGTATTGAAAAGTTCTTTTTGCTTTGTTCTTATTATCTGCATACTTTGCTTTGTAGGTAGTTTTTCTTTTGCATTTATAAAAGAAAATTAAAAAGAACGTATACTTGTTTTTGTTGCTTTCCCCCCCTACCTCCTTCTTTGGCTTGACCTTGTTGGAAAAGGTACTGAGCAGCCTTTGTTTGTAGGTTTAGATTGATTCTTGGGACTTCTTGACCTTTGTTTATGTCATTCTTATTTCTCAGTCTCTTCATTCCAAAGTTGTTGGCTTTTTTACCTTTGTAAGCCTTCCTTTCAAGAGAGGTTATATCCAACTTTAGGGAAACCTAGGGTTTGTTTGTGGGGTGTAGAGTAATTGTCTATTTGCTTTGCTTATAGTACTTGCTTGCATTAGTTGATAGGCTATTTTTATTTTGCATTTATAAAAGAAAAAGACAAAAACACATGTTTGCTTTATATGCATGTATATTAGGTTTTTAGTCTAGATTGCATAGCATATCATTGTTTTTGAAAAAAATATAAAAAGAATTTGTTCTTTTGTGGCTTTCAATCTTCTATTTGAAAAATAAAGAGAATAGTTTTTTCTTTTTGCATTTCATATCTCTTTGCTTAGTCATTTTGTTTCAACTTTGAGTCAAAACACCACATAAGTTTCACACCATTTACCCTCTGAATAAAAACAGCCCTTAAAATAAACGATATAATTTAAAAATTATTAGTAAGTTTTATTCTATAGGGTCATACACCAACTAGCTCAGGCTAGACTTGTGGACTAGGGAGTTTTAAATCTCCACAAGTGTTTAAATTTCGGACGTAGCTGGCCAATCACTAGGTAAACCATTCTCTATGTTGATTGTATCTGGGAAGCTCCTCTCAAACGGGAGTTAAGCACGAGGCTGCGTGGAGACATGGACTAAGGAGATAACCCTCTGATTTCTTGTCAAAGCATAGACTAGGGTTTTTACACATCTGGGGATTCTGTCTTAGAAAGGGTTTTGGGCTCAGCTACCCTGCCCATGCATATGAATCAGGCTTGTGACTATCCCCCCAGACTGTGAATGTAGTTAATGTAGCCTTTAGTTTCTTTGACATCTATGGTTCATACACAGGTACACTGGAAGGCTATTTCTGGTTGACCTTGGACAGGCTTGGAAGGTAACCCCGGTAGAAGGCGTGGGAGGGCGGTGGGTGATTCCTCCGCTTGTGCCTATGAACATCTATAGGGATTCCAAGTAACTGTCTCTCAGCTTTCTTTTGGAAAGCGTATCTTATACCTGTTTGTCTATTTAGCTTTAGGAATTTTTAGTGAGTGCTGTGTGGTTTGTCTGTACTTAGTGTTCCTTTAGGTGTGTGCTTTGTAATTTTGGTTGACTATCAACCTCAGACTTTGTCTCCTAGTTTGAAACTATGGCTAACACTCCTTTGAACACCAACCAAGAGATCCCCATGCTGGGAAATCCTTGTACTATTCCTCTCATGGGGAATGTTGGTGTTCCCTTGATCGCCACCTTGAATCTACCTGGATTCACCCTAGGGCTACCGGTGTGGTTGTTTTCCACTCCAACTGTCCGGAATGCTCCTGATTCTTCTCAAGTAAGCTCCTTATATTAAGGGCATCAAAACATTGCTTCCCCTTCACCTGTAGTTGATTCTCCTCCTCCTTCTACCTCATGTGGTGAAAGTACTGATACTAGTAACCGACAGTCTAAAAGGAGTAAAAGAAGGAGGAATAGGAAGAAGGCACATAAGCAAGGGGGCACCCGTTCAACCTTTGCAAGTCGAGTTGAACCTCACCACCTAGCATCTGTGGTTCATGCTGGGGGCACCCATCCAACCTCTATAGGTCATGTTGGATCTAAGCACTCAACATCTGCAATTCAAGTTGATCTTCACCATCCAGCCTCTGTGGTTCATGCTGGTGGGATCCTTCCTACCTTTCCAGGTCATTTCGGATCCAGTCACTCAGCCTCTACAGTTCATGCTGATGGCACCCGTTCAACCTCTATTGTTCAAATTGAACCTCCCCATCCAACCTCTATTGTTCATGTTGGATCCATCCACCCAGCCTCTATTGTTCATGCTGGGGGCACACACTAAACTGCTGCAAAGCATGTTGATCCTAACCACTTAGCCTCTGTTGTTCATGTTGGTGGTGCCTGTCCAACCTCTGCAAGTCATGTTGGACCTAGTCTCTTAGCCTTTGCAAGTCATGTTGGGGGCAGTCTCTCAGCCACTGTGGTTCATGCTAAAGACAACCCGTCAGCCACTATGAGTCATGTTGACACTGTTGAAAAGACTACTTGTTCAAAACACAAGACGAAGTTTCCTTGTAATCTTTGTGAGGGAGACCACCTTACTTATAAATGCCCTTCTATCGTGGAGGTGCTAAGATTTTGGTTTCATGGTCATCCCATTTTTGAACATTCTGAAGCTTTTCAACAAACAACCTTTCTTAGCCAGGTTGGACCCAGTCACCCAGCCTCTGTAGTTCATGCTGGGGGCAAAATCTCAACGTCTGTAGGTCATGTTGAGAGCAAACAGTCAGCCACTGCTAGTCATGTTGACACCGTTGAGAAAAATGGTCATTCAAAGTGCAAACTTAAGTTCCCTTGTAAGATATGCAAGGGAGATCATCTTACTCACCAGTGCCCCTGCTATCGCAGAGGTGCGAAGAGTGTGGTCCGAGACTCAAGAATTTCCTTCTCCCGAACAACCTATAGTTTTTCAACAACCTACTCAACCTTTGGTTGATCAAGTGGTCGAACCAATCTTAGAGTTTCTCGATCCCACTCTTCTTTTGGAGAGTGATCCCGATGTGATTGAACCAATGTCATATTTGGTCAATCCCACTCTCCCTTGAGAGAGTGACTTTCACGAAGCGGTTGAATCGATTCCATTGCCGATCAATCCCACTCTTCCTTTGGAGAGTGAAGTGTCTGCTAGTCACATTTTCTTCACTGCCAGTTCATCACTTACTGAACAAGGGGGCACTGAACCTACTTTGGATCAACCCCCACCAAGCTCTCAGATTGCTTCCTTTGATTGGGACAACCTAGTTGAGCCGCGCCTTCCTTTTGATGCACCTTTCTAGATAAAGGTCAAAGTTGAAAAATACATGGTTGCTCATTGTATTGTTGATGAAGGAGATTCAGTTAGTATCTTGTCTGATCATGCTTGGCGAGGCATGGGATCTCCCAGCCTTGTGTCGACTGCTAGTCAGTTACTAGCATTTGGTAGAAGAACTTGTATAGCCTTGGGAATTCTTGCTCAAACACCTGTTACTTTGGGTGGGAAGACCGTATTAGTTGAATTCATGGTGATAGAAGACTCCCTGGACTTCAATATGCTCCTTGGATGTGATTATGTCTATCCATGCAAGCTATAGTGTCAACATTCCTTCGTGTGATGTACTTTAATCATGGCGAAGAAATTGTCACTATCGATTAGTTGGATTTTCTTGATCCATCTCCTGACCCAACTAGGGACCAGGTCTTTCCTTTATTGGTTCCCAGTGTTTCTATAGACACTACCCCACCACAGGTGAGCTATGTGGTCTCATGTCCTTTGTGTTCAATTGCTACTGAGAAGCAACCTCTGTTTTCATGCTTACCTTCTCGGGACATGGTCCCAGTAGTTGACTAGGCGAGTCATTCTATACAGACTATGGAGCATGCTCTCCACTCTGTTGATCCATTTGAAAGTTTAGACATGTGTCCTATCTAGGATGATCTCCTTCCTTTGTATGAAGTATTCCTAGAGTCTTTGATACAGTCTGACCTTCATTTGGATGTTGGTTCAGTTGTGACTAAGTCTAACCTTGATTTGCCTAGTAAGACTGAATTTTCTTCTTATGTTGGTTTTGTTGAGTCTTTTGATTCTTCCTTTGAACAACAAGTTAGTGATCCTGATGAGTTTGATTTTTCTTATGAATTTTTCAACTCCTGTGATACTGAGTTTGTTCCTGCAGACTCTATCTCCCTTGTTGATCTTTTCTCTCCTTCTGAGGTTGATCTTGAATATTATAAACCCTTGAGCCTTGGTTCTATAGAATCTTCTTCGTTCGATTCTACCTTGACTTTACCTTTTGTAGAAGATAGCAAAGTCACATGTGCTTCTGCCAAAGTGACCTGCACCGGATCGTTTGTTATGAATATGATTCTGATGTTGTTGTTTCTTGGAGATAGGATTTGTAGTTGGATTCACAATTGTTTACTGGCCTCGCTTTGTTTTTTAAGTCATAATTACATTTGCATGTGCCTTGCTCGTGCTTATGAGCCTGATGCCGGCTTTTACGCTTTTAGCTTGTTGTATAAGCCCTCATCTTTGTTCTCATCGTCGCTAAGCCTTGTATCATATTGCCTTTGCAACTTGACACCCTTTACCTTAAGGAGATGTTCTCCGAGTGTCCTTATCTTGCTCACTTTTGTTGCATTATGAATAGGTGTGTTCCTTGCACTTGGAACTAGTTTCACCTGCCTATGACACTCATCTCCTCGCATTTAGAGCATTCTTTCTGCTCTCCTTCGAGCTCGTTAAAAATAGTAAGGAGGCCGCGAGTTGACTTTTCCAGACTCGTTAAAACTTCACGAGATTGATATTGAGTTTCTTTAGGCTCAGGTCTGACTCCTCAAAATAGACTTGACTGCCAAGTAAACTTGTCCATTCAGGCTCGTTAAGAATATGTGAATGGGCTTCCACATTGGTCGTAGGTTATCACTTTCTCGGACCATGTGGAATAATATGAGAAATGAACACTCTTTTTTCTTTAGAATTGAGAAGAGTATTCTCAGGCATAGGTTTATCTCTTTTCCTGACCTGAGGGACTAAACTTACGGAAAAGGAACCCCCGATATGAGCTTAGTTTTCTCTTTTTCGTGCTCTTGACCAAAACATGAAAAAGATTCTGGGTGTAATTTATGTCTTTGTCATGCTTGTTAAACCCTAAAGAAAAAAGCATCGAGTTTATTGTTGTAAGCCCCATTTCTCGTAATCAAATGGATCTTTCCAAGTGATCTTGCCTTCCTTCACACTCGTAAAACTTAGGCTATATGCTACTTTTGAAGGAGAGTTGGGTAGGTGGTAATTTAACCTTTTTCGGACCTTCCTGACTAAGTACGAAAAAGGTGCACCTTTTCTTCTTCGGAAGTTAAGAGAGTTCTTCTTTGGTATGTTTTATACTTTTTTGGCCTTAGGAGACTAAATTATACGAAAAAGCACCCCCCTGGAGTCTTCTTTGGAGTTTTCAGAGTCTCTAAACTATGAAAACACCATCGAGCATGTACTAGTTCGTGCTTGTAAAATCCACAAATTAGTGCTTTATCAAGCATTCTTCTTTCGTTTCTTCGAGCTTGCCAAAAATGAAGATGGTCCCAAGTTTGCTTTCTAGGACTCATTAAACCTTTACAAGAAAGAGGGGAAGGGAAGTTCATTCACATGTTTTTTACATCATGGCAGCAAGTCTTGTTTCCCTAAACAAAGCACCAGTTTTGAGTCTATCAACAGTTGGGTCCTAGTTTTTTTATCTTATCCCGATTCAGAGTTTTTACTCCTCCAATTGGTTTCTTTTCCAATTATATGGGGAATATGTCAATGTATCCTACATTGCATATTTGTTTTGTTGGTCATTTTGTGTCAAATGTTGCCTAATTCACTTTTGTGTTGTGCTCACTGTTCAAGGATTAAACATTTGTTAGCCATTCTGCAGTTGCCTTGACCTTTTGTGTCGGCCATTCCCTGGTATTAAGTTCATTACATCATGTCTTTGGCATTTCTTATCATGAAATTCAGTACCAATTCCAGATCCAATTAGTCTTTGAATTACCTTGTGTTGGATGATGAAGGATGCCTTAATGCCTTCCTTCCAACGGATCTCTTCCTATCGACTGCAACACATCTTACTCTGGGAATGAGATTTGGAGTTTTATGATAGTACCTTGGGGATTGTTGTCATTAGTGGCAATTTCCCTCGCTATTGGGTAGTGGGAATACCTTAATGTCTCCTACTCGATGGATTCTTCAAGTGTTCGACTTCGAGTCCTTGTAATCACACTTGTTAGAATGTACTAGGTACCTTGGGGACCATTTTCATTAATGGTGGTTTCCCTCACGTTTGTTAATGGTTCTCATTATTGACTGGTAATCAAACGATTTCCTCCATGTTCGACTTCAAATCCCTTTATTAACATGGTTAGGATTCGTACCTTTTTTGTGTAGAAATTCAGGATAGCAGTAGATTAATTTTACCCACAACAATTATCAATTGATCATGCAAAATTGCTAACAATGGAGACTGAATATGGAGCTATAACACAAAATTATATTAACTGAGTGTTCAATAGACAACCCTGTAATAACATAGGTTGATAAATATATAGAATACATCAATAGGTCAAATTCATAAGGAGGCATCCAAAACTAGCATAAAGTAGGCTTACTCAAAATAGGCAAATCCCCCATAGGTGTAAAAAGCTGATCCCAAATCTGTCATGGAGCTCAGGAATTGGCAAGGGCACATGGGAAAGCTAAAGAGTAGTGGAATGGAAGCTCATACATTATTTTTCATGGAGAAAGGAGTGGAGGATGAAGAGGACAAAAAACAAGTTCACCTCACCTAGTCTTGCTTTCCTATGTGCCTTAAAACACTGAAAAGGAAGGCAATAAAGCAGAAAAAGAAGAAGGGAACCTAGGAGGCCAAGAATAAAGAAAATTTGATTCCTAAGGCTTTCCCAAGCACTACATGAGTCAGATATGGCAAGTTTGACCTCTATGGATAGGCAATTAGCAACTTGCACAAGGTGGGACTCATGAACTAGGCAAATAAGACAAAAATAAATGAATTAATGTCTAAGTGGGTAAAATATGGGTTTGATTATTCTATCACCCCCCCTTAAGCCTAAATTTATGAGTAATAAATCAAAAATATAGGGCCTAGCAACAAGGCTTAGTCACCCTTTTACATACTGCAAGTCCATATGAACCAAGGAAAGAGGCAAAACCAACTTGGGAAAATCCTCCCTTAAACATGGACTGTAAAACAAAATTGTAGAATCTTGTCTCCACTCATGCCTTTACAGCATGATCAACGATCCCCAGCAGTGATTTGAGATTGCTGAAGGTCTTCTCACAAAATTCTTTGGTGAAGATATCAGCTACTTGTTCTGAAGATGAACAGAAGAGTAGGTGAATGGTGCCATCATGCACAAGCTCTCTGATGTAGTGCATGTGAATCTCAATGTGTCTGGTTCTCTGCTTCTGAACTGGATCCTTGCAGATTCGAATGGTACTATGTTTATCATAGTAGATAGTAGTTGAGTACTCAGGTTCGAAACCACACTCTCCAAGTAAACCCTGCAACCATAAACACTGAGTTGCTGCATTAACAACTCCTTTGTACTCAGCTTCTGTAGATGAGAGTGCAATGGCACTCTGTTTCTTGCTTGACCAGCTGATTGGACCTTCTACAAGCATGAACACATACCCTGAAGTGGACTTTCTATCTGTGCTATCACCTGCCCAATCACTGTCAGTAAATCCAATCAAATCAAGATCAGATTTTGCCTTATAGAAGATCCATGTGTCCTTGTTCCCTGAACAAAGTTAAGGATCCTTTTGGATGCTTTGCAATGGATCTCATGAGGCTGATCCATGAATCTAGAAGCCACACTTACTACATAACAAAGATCAGGTTGATTATGTGTCAAATACAATAAACATCCAATCAATTGTCTATACAGTGTATTGTTTACCATCGGTGGAGAATCATCTTCCTCCAGCTTCACTCCTGAAAGGAAAGGAGTTTTGCTTGCTTTGCAGTCTTGCATTCTGAATTTGATCAGAAAATCCAAGGCATACTTGGACTGGTGCACCTTTATTCCAGCTTTGGTTTGAGCAATCTCAAGCCCCAGAAATTGACTTAAGAGCCCCAAATCTGTCATGGAGAAGGCTTGGTTCATAGCTCCTTTTAAGGAAGCAATCTCAGCCTGTGAGCTTCCTGTAATGAGGAGGTCATCAACATATAACACAATGATCATTAATGAACCATTAACAGACTTCAAATAGACATTCAGATCTGATTTTCACCGAACAAAATTCAGAGATAGCAAGAAGCTATCTATCTTGGCATACCAAGCCCTGGGAGCTTTCTTTAGCCCATACAATGACTTTCTCAACCTGTACACAAGAGAAGGGTTAGTAGAAAAACCTTGAGGATGCTGTATATATATCTCCTCAGTGAGATCTCCATTCAGAAAGACACATTTTACATCCATTGGATGTACCTCCCATTGCCTTGAGGCTGCAATGGCTAGAGCTAGCCTGATGGAATCCATCTTTGCCACTGGGGAAAAGGTCTCATTGTAATCGATGCCATGAACCTGTGAGTAGCCTTTAGCTACCAATATAGCCTTTTACTTCAGTGGTGAACCATCAGAAGCAAATTTGGTCTTATAGACCCACTGACACTGTACTAGTTTTCTCCCTGGAGGAAGATCCACTAGCTCCCATGTGTCGCTCTTCTGGAGTGAGCTGAACTCCTCCTTCATGGAAGCTTGCCATATTGGATCTCTTTCTG
>LPNX010513013.1:195276-214580 GCA_001517045.1 Pseudotsuga menziesii | reverse complement strand
TAGCATTTTTCAGCAAACATAGGATCCTTCATGCACATACCACTCTCAAATTGAGATCTAGTCCTCCTTGGGTCATTGGGATCCCCAGCTAGCTCACCTGATGCATGTAGTGTCCTGGCTGCCCATTTTGGCCTTGTAGGGCTGTTTGGGTCTGCAATAAACTCATATCGATTAGAAAAATCAGAATCAGCATGTTCAAAAAACTCTTTACTTACTTCTTGAGGTTCAGGTGGTGAAGAGGCTTCACCAACTTCCACTTCTGCAAGGGGTTCTTCTCCAAACTGAACACACCTTTCAATGAAGGATTTGTTTGTGCTCAAATTTATCAACTTGTACCCTTTTGAATCTTCAAAGTATCCAACAAAAAGACACTCTTGGATTTGGGGCTGCAAAGCCTTCCTCTTCTCTGTCGGTATTCTAGCCCATGCCTTTGAGCCAAAAATCCTGAAATGGGTCACATCTGGCTTGTGCCCACTCCATGCTTCGAAGGGAGTCATGCCATCAAGCTGTTTGTGAGGAACCCTATTCTGAATATAGGATGCACAGTTGATAGCTTTGGCCCAGTACTTTGGTGGCAAAGTATTGGCCTCCATCATGCATGTTGCCATCTCCTTCAGTGATCTGTTCTTCCTATCAGCAACACCATTTTGCTGTGGTGTGTAAGGGATAGAATGCTGCATCTGAATACCTGCATCTGCACAATAGTTAATAAACTCATACATGACATACTCACCACCATTGTTAGATCTGAGGACCTTGAGTTTCCTTCCACACTGGTTTTCAACCAAAGCCTTAAAGACTTTGAATAGGCCAAAAACTTCAGACTTGTGTTTCATGAAGTGAACCCAACAATACCTGGAAAAATCATCAATAAAGGTCAATGCATATTTGGCCTGACTCATGGACATATGAGGGAATGGGCCAGCAACATCACTGTGAATCAGCTCGAGGGGTGCAGAGGTTCTCTCATGACTAGCTTTCTCAAACTTATGCCCTGGGTGTTTTCCTAGGATACAGTCTTGGCAGACTCCTTTGGAAAATTTTATCTTGGGCAGCCCTATGACCATTTATTTCTCACTAAGATCAGATAGATACTTGTAATTTAGATGGCCAAATATTTCATTCCATAGCTTGCTAGCTTCATTAGCATGGATAAGAAGAGCAGAGGGGTTTGAGTAAGGTAGGAATTGTGAAAACATGTATACCTTTTGAGCATGATTCGCTACTCCTTTTGCAATGACTCTACCACTTGAGATTTCTGTGATCTCAACTTCATTGGGGGAGAATATGACTTTCTTAGGAGACCCAATGTGGGTCATCTGGTACACTGATAGGAGGTTGGAGGTGAGACTAGGGACATACAACACATTGTAGAAATTACCATGATCAAGATCTATCCTTCCTTTGCCTTTACTTTCAGTGAGAGAGTCATCTCCCAGTATAATAGATGGTCCTTTCGACATATCCAATGAGGAGAAGGCCTCCTTAGTCGAAACCATGTGTCTTGAAGCTCCAGAATCTATGATAAAACTGGGTGAGCTTGATGTGCCAGCATCTAGAGCATGAACTCTCTCTCTGTCATCGGAACTTGATCCTCCTTCTCTCTTCTTTGAGCTTTCTGGAAGGGAGATGCCATTGTTTTCCAGGAGATTGGTCAGCATATCAATCTGCTTTTTCATACAAGAGCTTTCAGTGTGATTTCCCTTCGAATAGTATGAGCACTTGTTCATTTCACCTTTGTTTTTCTTCTTCTGGGTATTTTTCTTGGGACCTTGTTGATCCTCTGGAGACTGCTTCTTGTCTCTTCTTTGCTCAGGTGGATTTTTAGCTTTCTTTTTGCTTTTAAAATCCATCCTCGAATCTCCAGCAATCAAAGCTTGATCTTTGGAAGGTTTTATGGTGCCCATCATCACCAGCTTGTCTTGTTCTTGTGTGAGAGATTCCATGAAATCTGCAAGGCTAGGAAGCTTCCAGGTTCGAGCTGTGAGTTTTGTGGCATAGAAGGTCGAAACAAATACTGAGTAGTCAGGTCCTAGCTTCGAGAGGATTCCCAATACGAGCTGATCATCTTTCTTTTCGATACCACACTGCTTCAGCTGCAAAACTAGTACTTTGAACTTGGAGAAATATAGCTGCAGGGATTCAAAGCTACAGGGACTCAGAGAAATCAGCTCATTTTCGATCTGATGTCCCCTCATCTCATATGTCTTTCCAAAAATATCAGAAATATCCCCCCATACTTGATCCGGTGAATTTAATCCATCGAGATGGAAAAGGAGGTCTCGGGAAATACTGAGACATAGGAGGCCATAAGCCTCATCTCTCCTGTTGTGCCATTTGATCTTCTCTGCAGCTGCATTGGGCTCTGCTTCTATTGCCATAGTCACCCTGTAGAGGCCTTTCTCTCTCAACAAGATCTCCATCTCTGCTTTCCATTCAAAATAGTTGAAGGGATTCAAGATAGTTTTCTGTGAATCCATAGCTTTAGAAAATCTGTCTCGGCTGTCAGTAGAAGGCTCCCAGTCTTGATGTCGAACCTGTAAAACAATTTTTGAAGGAGAGTAACAACCTACAATGGCTTTGATACCATGTAGAAATTCATGCCAGCAGTAGATTAATTTTACCCACAACAATTATCAATTGATCATGCAAAATTGCTAACAATGGAGACTGAATATGGAGCTGTAACACACAATTATATTAACTGAGTGTACAATAGCCAACCCTGTAATAACATAGGTTTCTGAATATATAGAATACATCAATAGGCTGAATGCATAAGGAGGCATCCAAAACTAGCATAAAGCAGGCTTACTCAAAATAGGCAAATCCCCCATAGGTGTAAAAAGTTGATCCCAAATCTGTCATGGAGCTCACGAATTGGCAAGGGCACATGGGAAAGCTAAAGAGTAATGGAATGGAAGATCATACATGCTTTTGTATGGAGAAAATAGTGGATGATGAAGAGGACAAAAAACTAGTTCACCTCACCTAGTCTTGCTTTCCTATGTGCCTTAAAACACTGAAAAAGCAGGCAATAAAGCAGAAAAAACAAAAGGGTGCCTAGGAGGCCAGGAATAAAGCAGATTTGATTCCTAAGGCTTTCCCAAGTGCTACATGAGTCAGATATGGCATGTTTTACCTCTATGGATAGGCAATTAGCAACTTGCACAAGGTGGGACTCATGAACTAGGCAAATAAGACAAAAATAAATGAATTAATGTCTAAGTGGGTAAACTATGGGTTTGATTATTCTAACATTTTGGGCGGTTTGGATTGAAGACCTTGGGCCGAAAGTAGCATCGTCATTTTTCTATTGCCCAAGTTGCGCAAGACCTTGTTACATTTTATATGAAATTTTGCTGACACATATATCAACCTTGTATTTTTGTGGCTATGATCGATTGTCGAGTATGGATCCACCTTGTTCATTTGTGGCCATGGCTCCTTTAGATTTGATATGGCGCCTTTTTGCATATTGAGCGACCATGATAGTTTCATCAGTTATACATATGTTGGATCTGCCTGTATATTTATGGCGATGTTTTGTATATGGACTTGTATGTCCCAGAGATTAGTTTTTCTGACATTTATCTCTCTTTCAGGTACCTTTGTTCGATCCTTTCGATCTTGGATTCTCTGCTCTCTCCATACTCAGCTATTTCCTTTATAATGTATTTTGGCTATTGTCTTCCCCTCTAACCTAACACATTAGGGGGCATCTGTTATAGCTCAAAATGACACATCTCTTCCTGTGACCACTTTCCCATGATTCCATCGCATGTCGACACTTCCATGATGACACTCCATGAAAAGTCACTGAAAGTCACTGAAAAAATACCTGAATTGGAGGACCCATATCTTGAGTTATATAACTCTATTTAACCTCATCTCTATACCATTGGAAATATATTTCTGTTATCTAAAACTTTCCAGAAGACGCAAAAGTCTGAAAATGCCTAGAAATACCATAAAAATGACTTTTTTGTCTGTATGCGAGTTTCTCTTACAATACCCGCGTACGTACATGAGTTGCTATATACACGTGACTTTCTGTATTGGAAACCCACGTGTATTTCTTGTGTACGTGACTATTGTTTCTGCAACCCGTGTACACCTCTTAAAAATGTCAAAAAACACATCTTTTGAAATTCGGGTAGTTTGGGTAGTTATGCAACTGACTCCTTCAGTTGTAACTACTTTGTCTTCGCCCCTAACTCTTCCTTAAGCATATAAATAGAGGTAGGGAGGTCCATGAGAGGAGAATTAAATCTTTGCATTGTTATGCTGAAGGATTTGGATCTCTCTTTTCCCACACCTTTTCCCTGGTGATCATCCCCTTGTGTTGCAGAGCTTGGAGGCTGAGTTCTTTGGAGAAGAGAAGCAACAAAACCAGATCAAGGTTTCGTGAGGTGCCAAACTTGAAGAGAAGGTATACTTGTACTTGTTTTCAAGATTAATAAAGATGTGATGTCCTTCTTCTTCCCAAATTATTGTTCAATGTGTGATTGAATATTTGTTTATGATCATATGATGATGTCAGTCAAATCATTAGTTCATGTTTATTTGATTATCATTGTTTTATATGTGGTCATAATGGTTTGAGGAAGGTATAATTCGTTTTGCAGGTGTCTTGGAGCAAGAGGAGCAAGAGGAGTAAGAAGAGGATTGAAGGGCTTCTTGGATCAACCTTCGTTTGGCTAAGGTATGAACCATTCTAATCTCTGAAACTTGCTTATATATACTTGCAGAACCATTTGCATCCACCTTTCAACCCCAGTACGTTGATGGCCTATTAAACCTTAGCCATATGAAACATTCCTTTACAACACCTATGACTGCTCATCTTTAGGCTTAGTTAACAACAAAGGGTTTCTGATTCAAAAAGTTTTTTCCTCTGATTGTGCAGGATATTTGTCTATACTTTCCATTTCAGCTTCCACTTTCTCAGCTTCCTCATATGTTTCCACTAAGGTGGGCTTAACTAATCTTTTGACAAACATAGCTATCTTGGGACCAAGAGCTGAAGTGTAATACTCAATTAAGGTGTTCTCAGCAGGTTTTATAACTGCATCGAAGTTATTTAGATGGGAAGAAAACCTATGATTGAAATTATGCACCCTCTCTTTATTTTCCTTTCTGAGGGTAAGAAAATCTTTCATTAAAGAAGCACTAGTTCTCTGGGTTCCATACTTGTTTCTAAACAATCTCTCAAAGTTGTTCCAGTTTGGGATTGAGTTTTCCTATAGGGAAAAATACTATGAGGCTGATTTACACTTGAGAGTATGTGGGAACAATTTGTGGACTAGGTCTTCATGCTTTTGTACTTGCAAGCCTTATAAAGCTAGGTAAAAAAATTACAAATCATCATCCACAGAAATTCCTTCATTCAGTTCAAAATTGGGCAATGACTTATCAAAATTCTAAGGCATTACATGTAACAGATGGATAAATCTTAGAGGGGATATAGCCCTCCAAGGAGGTGCTGGAGGAGACCGATTGGCATTCACATTTTCCATGATTCTAGGTGTAGATTGAGGTGGAGATTGGATAGGGGTTTGAAAAGGTGAGCAGTGAGGGGACTCTGGTCGTAATTGATTTATAGGTTGCACAATCTCTTGCATGGTTGTTTCTACCAGCTCTTCAATGTCTTCTTCGAACACTAAATCCTCACAGTAAGGACGATATTTCTTACGAACTTCTCTTCTAGGCAAGGTAGGAATAATGGGAAACCCCCCAATCTTATTTGCGTACGCCCTTGTGATTCTCCTTAAATCATCAACCAACTCATTATCAATGGAATAGAGATACTCTATAAGTTTTTCTTCTAGACCGGGTCTCTTAGGGAAACTGGTTTCAAAACTGTCACCGATGCAGTGTTCTTGAGAAAACGAATTTCCTCAGCCAGCCATGCACTGGTGACCCTCCTTCTAGCGCCAAAACTATTGAGGCCTGGAAACTCCCAGGTAACAACAGTATGGATTCTCCCCAATAAATGTTCCCAATTATCTCTTTATTGTTTTATATGGGGAATCTGTCTAGTTTACGGTCCGACTACCATAGGCCAAGTAATGGTTTAAGTTTTTTTTACTGGTTGCGGCCTGGTCCACCGTTTAAGTGTATTTTTATTTTTATTTTATATATGATATGCAAGTGCCTAATCTAAGTGCAATCGATAGAGACAACAAAGAGTTCACAATGTGATGCGCAAGTTCTTACCTCTCATCTTATTTCCCCTTTTGCTTCTAAATCACAAACAAATAACAGGTATGCTAAGCTAAGTAATTCTATCAAACCTATCCCTAGGGAGCAAAATTATATTTAATGGTGACTAATGTACTGTAAAACATGCATAAAGAATATTATAGATAGATGTTCATAATTCAGAATACATGAATACATGTAGAGAGATAAACATAGAGATAGCTCATTGTTGGTTGAAACATTCATTACTCAATATACTGCATAAGTTTCGTAAAAATAATAGAAAATCATTCATAACATGGAAGTAATTCATAATTCAGAATGATCTCATAGTTCATAGAATAAGATGAAACATAAATAATTCAACATTCAACCAATCTACAGCATGCATTTGAAACTTCACAGCTCCTTCTCCAGCAGAAAATATGGCTTTTCTTTATTATAAAAGGAAATAGTTATTCTTACAATAAACTTCACAAAAGATAGCATGGAAAAGTCATTTTCTTCATTGACTCTACCTATACTTATACAATTTGAAATTCCTTTTGGTCTTCCTGCCCTTTGGGCTTCCTTTACAAATCGGTTACAAAAATGACTTTGTCTCCTAGTGATCTCGCTAATTTAGGAAAAATATAAATATTACAAAATATGTGTCAATAAGACAAACATTCTAAGTGGACCTAGCCACCTCATTAATAAAATGCTTCCATGTCTTTGCATCTGTCACTATTGTATCAAACTATGATGGCTCTAGAAATATAATAGTGACCTCATGCTTAGCAACTTGAGCTTTTATATTAGCCATCCTAGCTGGAAGCACTTGAAGCTGATCTTCTAACAGATAGTCGCTTACTATTGCCTGGGCAAGTACATTTTTTAGTACTCTTTCATCCATAATTTTGATCAGCTGAATTCCCAGCTCATCCTCCTGCCATTTAGCATGCAATTGTTTCAAGTTCTCTTCATGCTCTGGTAATTCATCTAACCTCTTCTTGGAATATGTTTGGAAGGGATCGTGAGTCGTAAGCACCTTTCTACAAAACTCTGTGCAAATTTTTTTAGTTCTCTGGGCTGCCTCTATCAGCTCCTTAGCAACTTTATTCCCAAATTATATCAGCTCATATTCCAGCTTCACTCTCTCGAATTCTTTGATCGGTGCATTTTCTGGAGGTTCCTTGGTTGTTTCCAACCAAATCAAATGCCCTTGAAGGATTTCCATGACATCCTAGGTCTTCTCTTTTAATTGAGAAGCTATGCTTGAAATTTCTTCCAACCTAGCTTCCACTTTCTGGACCTTCAACACCTCATCTTCTATCTGGACCTGCATGTGATATATTTTATTTCTGAGCATGAGGGAATTCTTTTTCAAAGGTGCTACATCTATTCTTTTCTCATTTTCCACCTTTAACAACACCTCCAATGAACTATTATGTGCCTCTAATGTTGCCACCTGGTTTTCATACTGTTATGCCTTATGCTTAGCAGTAGCCTTCTGTAATTCCAATTCTACAACCTTGTTTTCCAAATCTCCTTTCTCTTTACTTAAATTATCATTAGATAAATTCAAATTGTCTCGCTCTTCTTCTAAAATTTGGTGTCCATGTTGAAGCCTCTCAAAGTCTGATAGTGTATCTTCATATTTTCTTTTTGATTATCAGCCTACCCTTTCTTCCTTCCTCAAAACTTCCTTCATTTTGTCCATCTTCCCCTTATACTGCTCAATGGTTTCTATAAAATTGTTGATATTGTGAGCATTGGCATAGGAATTTTCAATTCCCATAGAAGCCAATTGCTTTGAGTGTTCTTCTACATTACTCATGAGTGTCCTCTCTGTCATTGTGGTCAATGGTGGCTGAGTCCCTACCCTCAAGGTTTTCTCTGTCCTCCACATAACGGATTTCGTTTTAGGATCAAAACGAATATCCTCCAAGCCTGCCACATCATATTGTTTAGATGGGGTAAATGGTATTAGCCCCATTTAAACTATGGGTAGATGAACCCTGGTAAGGTTGCTGCTAGATGTGGATGGAGTGTTTTATGGATTATCCCGAACAGGGCTTTGCTCCTGACCTCCACCACCTAAAATTTATTCATTTTCTTTGATTTTCCCCTCTGTAGGTCCTTTTGTATCTTGTATTCCTTGCTCAGGGTTTGTAGCTTCTTGAGCTATGACTTTTTATAACTTTGCAATTTTCTCTAAAACAACTTCTGCATTCTTTTGCTTGGCAGCCTCTGCTTTATCCCTATGTTCTTACTCTTCCAACAATTTCTTTTCTCCTGCTACAAGCCTGCGAGCACTTTCTTCTTGGGCCTTCTTTGTAGATTCTTCTTCTCCTTCATTTGGTTTTGGATTGCTGTTGCTACTTCCCTTGACCCTAGATATATTTCCCTTTAAACACTTGCTCAATGCCGCCATGCTGTAGACATTCTTGAACACTTGCTCCTCTTTATCTACATAGTCTGCATATTTGAAATTCACCTTGTGAGCTTCCTTGTAAGCTTCCACCTTTCCTTGTGAATCATTTCGGTGAAATATTTTCCCTCCAAAATGGAAAATATCCAATTATTTGAGGAAATCTAGAGCACTCTTGACCTTGTTGAACTTGTAGCTCCCTACATAGAAAGGTACTGGTGGGAACACAACTTTATTTACATCAAATAAAATAATTTCCAAAACCATTGAGAAATACTTTTCTAACTTCTTCCTTGTGTACTATGTAATCAGTTGCATATTTGGGCAACAGTGAGGCTGCTTTGGTGCCTCCATACATCCTCAGATACATGCCTTCTTTGGAGAAAAAATAATCTCGACATTCCTTGATGGATTCTACACCTCCCTCTGGAAAACATGGGCACTCCTCTATAAATATCAAATTATACAGGGGCCTTATGAATTCCTTGCATATCAACTGGTAATGGTTGTGATATTTATGGGATCCCATAATGTGATATGTTGTTATATAGGGGCCTTCCCCCTTTCCACACACAATTAAGCTTCTCGAACATGTGACGGTAGAGTATGCAATCTATCAAAAAAGAAGACATAAAAATTATGATTTTCTCTGTATCAAACCTTCCTGAGCTGCTTTGACACATTTGGTCAAGTTCTTGGTAACTATATTTTCCCAATTAAAATTTTTTCCTTTCAGGGCTACATAATACATGAGGGGATTCCAACCAAAATTATACATCTTCCCATCAGCCCTACCATATAGCTTGCTCATCATCAATACTATTATCCCGAAAGGGGTTCAAAGATGGGAAGTATCATAATCTCGTGACTGTTTGTGTTGGAAGGTATTTCCCTCAGCCACCATCATCTTTGTTGTGGATGTATAATCAAACTTCAGACTTCTAACCCACTCTGTTGTTACACCTATTTCCTTTTCTGGTAGATTGTAGGCTGTAGAAATGAATGCAGGTGAGAAAGATGCAACATGATTTCCCTCCTCATCATTTATCATCATTCCTACTGTGTATATTTTGGGCAACATCCATGCAATAACTTCCGCATAGGAAAAAATATTTGGTCTAGTGGCTATTTGAGTTATTCCAGACATCATTATGTTCTCGTACAAAGCTAGGTCTTCCAAACTAGCTTCTGGCACTTTTCTTTTAGCCAACATAGGGTAGACCTTGCCCCATTTGAACTCAAGCTCTGCTCCTATGATTTCAATAGTGTCTTCATACACTATTTCGGTTCTCACTACTTGCACGACCTCTGCCACTTCTATGTCGAAATCATACTCGACAATATTAGGCTTCTTCTTCCCCTTCTTCATCATGATGTCTGCACAATACACTACAGTAAAAAACGTCAAACCTTTGGTAATAAAGCTTCTGGTTGGAAAACAGTCTCGGTTTCTACATTTTTAGAAAAGCCATGCTACCGAAAGGCTGTTCAGATCTTACAGGGTTCATGATTCGAAACAACGCTTTGGACAAACTGAGCACTATGCCCCAAGTTTGAATCTTCAGGCTCAACCTCCCACAGTCGAAGGATAAAAAATTGAAACCTGCTAGGTCTTCCTGAGACGATGAAATTAGGGTTTGTACTAACGCTCAAAGATAAGTACCGAGAATGCTCCATGCCAATGAAAAACTTGGGGCTCTGGAGAAGCAAAATGATTCAGCAGGTTGAGGGAAAAAAACACCCCAAAGGGACTCGTGTGGCAAGGGTAGACTCAAATCATTAGAAAATAAACCTAACATAATGCAAAGGAAACTGCGGCCTTCAGTAATTCCCATAGGTGAGGCACAAACTGGATTTTAGTCGGCAGAAAACATGGCCTCCTAAATATCCATCATTCACCTAACTAACCGAGGATCTGTGAGCGGGTAGGTGACTAGGGAAAACCTAAAAATGTCGACAACGGTGAAACCTAAACTTATACAAGCAAAGACCTAATTTTTAACTAAGCCATGACAAAACCTAACTACCTTTGCTCTCCTTATCAACAGTGGACAACTTTATATTCCAGTCACCAACCAATTGAAAGAAAAGGAAAATGAAAACCTACCTGAAACGCTAGAGGCTATGCGCAGTCAAAGACACTTGGAAACGCTATGCCACGCGAGCTCCATGGTGTATCATCACTAACCGTACGTGAAGATCAAATAGAAAAACACTCAGTAGTTTCTTACCTTTCTCCATTAAACAAAAATGATAAAAAAAACTTTTAACTTGGTGTATAAATAGACCTCGGTGAGTTAAAAAATACTAAAAAGCAGTATTAAAATCCCATATGAGAGAAAACATCGTTAGCGCGAAAAGAGTAGCGTCGGGTCAAAAATAGATAAATAAACTTTGGAATGGCCCCACCCATTGTAATGTCCCCGGTTTTGACCCCGTTTGCATGATGTATATATTGTAATTAATCGTGGTGAGGAGCTCAAGGCAAAATCCCCACCATCAATTTGGTTGTGTATGTTTCGGCAATGGGGGATAATTGTCGATGGTATGTTGTGCTATCCGGCACATTTTAATTCGGCATCATGTAAATCCGCACATCAATTAAAATAAACCACAACCAGCTACGGCAGTGAAACGTTGAATGAAAAGGGCATGGTTCCAAAGGATAAGGGGTGGGGGATGTCAAACCTTGGTTATGGGGAAAAGCCCATGTTTCACCACCTTTGTTGTTTGTCACCTTTTGCCTCATCCAACCTTGTCAACCTCTTTAATGCTTCAGCTGGTGGTTGGGGGAGTTATTGCTGAAGTGGTGGTGGTTGTGGCAGGCTGTCAGCCTTACCCACTTGCCCACTCCACCCACGTCGTTCCATTCTTCTCCCTCATGCACTCCTCCCTGGTCAGTTCACTCTCACCACGATTTTGGGGTCTGTTGGCTTCTCACGCACAGGCTCTGGGAGATTTTGGTCTCACGCAGGCATTTTCTTCCTCCCCACGAGTTGCTAAACGCTCAGGCACTTGCAATTCCCGTCCTCCTGACTGCTGTGCATTCTCACGCAGAGAATTTCCCTTCCGTTTCTCATTTTCGCGCATAGGAATTTCCTGGGTTTTACCCACGTCATTTTCCTCTGCGGATTGGTGAATGGAGTGGCTGAATCTTTTCCCCATGGGTCGAATTGTGGGTTCTGCGTTGATTATTACCCACGCCTAGGCTAGGAGTATGTAAATTTGTTTCCAGCATGGTTTTTTGCGAGTCTTCCCGTGGCTCAATCGCCTTGGACGAACTGTTGATTTCACCCACGATTTGGGTCACTGTGGATTTCCAATATGTCGGCTGAGTTTCCCTGTTTTGTTCTGTGCATAGTTGCCATCATTTTCATTGTGAAATTGGGTTGTTGTTGTTACCCTAGTTTGGGTGTTGTTGCTGAGTTGTTTTGGCCACGATAGGGCCAAGAACAACTCTGTATTGCCCTGTTTAAGCTGTGACAGCTAAGTAATTGCCTGAGTGCAATGGTTAGTCTTTGGACTGTGCTGGCTTGGCTTGTCTGTTGAAATCCTGTGAAACCCAGCTGCGTTGGTTTGTTGTTTATGTCCCCTTGGCTATGTATAAGCCTGTAATTGACCCTTATTCCGGAGGAATCATGCCCAGCTCGGGGGTGGCAGCGTTGCTGAGAGACTGATGAGCACGCTGGCCTATGGTTGGGTGGAACGTTGCAGCGACGTAGCTGGTTGCGGGTGAATTCTTCGTTGAAAGATAAGTACTGTTGTTTACTGCATCTCTGTAATTTATATTGATTGTAAATGCTGAAATGTCTATGTTTGCTTCCACTGATTGTTTGAAGGACTGTGCATCCTTGTATGATGAATTATGCATCTGTGTATGCTTGTAAGTTTTAATTTCAGCATTTGATTTTTGTTTTATGTTCATGGGCTATTTGCCCGGATGTGTTGATGTTCGTCGCGTCCTCTTCGCTGGTTGAGGGATGGGGACGTGACAGAGTGGTATCAGAGCCATGAGTTGCAACAATGGGCCTCTATGGGCCAAAAAGGTGCAGTGACAGAAGGTATAATTACCTTCTCTGTTCAGCAGAGCAGCAAAAATTTTGAGAAAATTTGGCTAAGTGTTGGAGAAATCGGAAGGGAGAGTTGTCCGACATCCGATGTTCCAAGAGTCAGCCGATGTCCGATGTTCCGAGAGTCAGCCGACATCTGACATAAGTGCAAATCAGAAGGGCTAGCGAAGTGGGCGTTCGCCGTTACGGGTGAACTGATGAAGTTTTCTGTCCGCCGTTGCGGAAGCCCAAACGGTTAAGTCTTCCGATGGGAGATTCCCCCGATCGCCGACACGTCAAAAAGGGTCAAGGCTCAAAGATAGTTCACCGATCGGAAGATTTGATGAAGTAGACGTCCGTCGTTGCGGATGAAAAGCGGTTCAGCATCCGATGTGAAGTCAGCCGACGTTGCGGGAGGTTGGAGCTTCCAGGGAGCCGCAGTTGTGGAAGGGTTGAAACTCCCGGAGAGCCGCCGTTGCGGAAGGTTAGAGCTTCCAGAGAGCCGATTCAGCAAAAGGAAGATCGTTTGGGGAGCCGATTCAGCGGACGAGATGATGGTTCCGAAATCCGATCAGAGAGTCAGCCGACACCCGATTTGCACAGGGAAAATTTTGAGTTTTTCTATGAGATTTCTCAGCCGATTTCAGCTGTTTCTCAGTGAAATTTTGAGGATTTTCAGGGGTTGAAAATGAGAAATTGGTAGTGAGATAATACACCATATTGCGCGAAAATTAATGTTTTACAAAAAAAAATGAGGGCGCTGCCCTCGACCCGCCCTACAGTGGCGCAGGGAAGCCACAAGGGGGCAAGCCCCCTTGACCCCCGTCGTCCCTTGAGACAGTTGTTCTGGAGGAAAGAAAATCCTATATTTTGGGCAATTGAGTAAAACCCAAAATTCATAAAATATGAATGGTGCAAGGGAAGTGAGGTGGCTGAAGTTGGCACCCAGTCCAAAGCATAGATGTGTAAAATATGCTGAGATTTGGTGAAGATCTTCATTCTTGGAAGTGGTGTGGTTTTCACATCCGAGGTCGGAATGACGCATGTGAATAGGCGTTGGAAAGCTTATCCGGCAAGGAACAAGGATAAGTGATCAGAATCTAAGCATGAAGCAGCAAAGTGCTAAGGATGGCCGCTAATTATCAAATGGACAAATCTGGACAGTTGCATGCCTAGGGGCAGCAAGGACTGTGAAGTCAATCAGCTGCTGGGTGGAAAAGGAGTTCCATGATAGGATAAAAGACTTGCAAAGGGAAGTTTCTCTTAAAACTCTGTCTTGCTAACTATGTTACATTTCCTGAGTTTTATGCATGAAATGCACAAGGATATGTATTACATGCATAAGATATTGCATGTTGGTAAGAGTGTTGAAAATTACATGTTCTGTATGAACCACTAACGATAATCATTGCTTTGATGTTAGCACTAGTGGAAAACCAACGATGACATGGACCTGGATGAATGTGTTGCTGATGCTGATGGAATGAGACCAGCAACCCTATGGAGAAGGGATAAGGCAACGAGTCCATAACAAAAGTCAGTGAGCAAATTCTGTAATCTCCTGCAAGGACCAACCAAATTGGTCATGTCAAGGGTGTGAGTATGACCCATGTAGGTAAGAGTTTGCTTATGACAAATCCATGGATTGGTCTAGGTAAGAGACCTCATACCATGTGAATATTGGAATGTAGAAAGGTGTCATGCCTATACATGTTAATGATATTGATTATAGTAATGCATCCTATATGAGGTAGTCACGGTTAGGCCATGGTATGGTTGAATGCATAGTATTCCTGAACCAATGCAAGGTAGCGTTGAATGGACATGCATTAAGAAGATTTTGTGAACCTTGTTGTTATGCATTGGATGTATGCATATGAAGGGTGTGAGTGACTGATTGCCTAAGTAAAGGTGCAATTGTTGTGATGCATTGCATGAATGCATTGAGATGAATGCATGTGATATTATGGAGAACTAATGACTGAAATGTTGAATTACTGATAATTCTGGAACTGTTTCGAAGGCTGTTATGAATGCAGGATAGTCATGATCAATTGGCTGCCAGAAATGCTCTATTGAAGAGCAAGGTGGTACGAATGATATGCCCGTGAAGTAAGGGTATCTAAACTCTCATTTAATTGCGTAAATGATATGACTATACCTTGCAATGTTAGCATGATAATGATTGCACAAAGTAAATGAGCTTTGAGAACACTGATGTGACTAACCTTTGAAGTATTTGAATTTTATAAATTCTGAAAATGCTTCAGTGATGGTTGTAGCAATGAGATAGTATATGCATCCATACTTACCAAGTGTTTGGTTGATTGAAGCTTATGTTTCAGGTAGATTATTTTGAGCATGGCATTGAGAGGTAACACCCTGACCAATGCCAGAATCTACCATGTGAAAGAGCTTGTTAAAATTTGAATTGTGAATTTCAAATATTGCTGACAACCACTAGTCACTATTGGCTTGCATAAGCTTGTGTTTGGATGTTGAAGCTTATGTTTCAGGTAGATTATTTTAAGAACGGAATTGAGAGGTAAGGTCCTGACCAATACCTAAATCTACCATATGATATGCATAATGGGTTGTTAGGATTCGAATTGTGAATTTCAGATTTGAGAAATTGCTGACAACCACTAACCATTGTTGGCTTGCATAAGATTGTGTTTGGATGTTTGAAACTCATGTTTCAGGTAGATTATTCGAGCATGGCAGTGAGAGGTAAGACCCTGACCAATGCCAAAATCTACCATTTATGAGAAGAAGTCTCATGGTTGTGAAAATTAGTTGGAACGGGTTCTTAAATTCGAATTGTGGATTTCGGATTTAAAAGGTACTAACGGCTACTAATCATTGTTGACTTGTGTGAGATTGTGTCAGGAGGGACACATGGTAAGTGGGTATTCATGTTATGATAGTAGGCATAAAATTGTAATGGGTATAGTAATGCTGCTTACAAGAGACCCACAAATGAGCAAGTCAATTTCTGTAGTAGAGTTGCAAATTCTTATTGAATTTGATTGCTAAATGTCATTGCTTGGTTATGGAACGATCAATTGGATTGTAGTATCAGGTAATGATTGACTGTTTGGCTATTTGATGAATGTGTCAGGGGTACACACTAAAGGAAGACCATGTGTGATGGCCTGCAGAAGCCAAACTTCATCTGAAGGTTTTCCCTTATCTTGGAAATGGGGTTCGGGTGAAACTCCATTAGACATTTTGAAAATGTCTCACCTACACTGCATGTTTGGTGATAACATGAGTGAGATGGTATGGGTTATGTCAGTGAAGACATGTGTGGATACGAACTGTGTTGGAAGCAGGGATGGGGGCTTGGTTTGCTTAAACCTGGTGATTGGAAACCACACAGACAGAGCTAGAGGGCTGACTTTCTTCTCCACAACCCCGGGATAGCACTAGAAGGGGATGCAGGGCCTGAGGGACTGTGTAGTAGAGAAGGGACTGATTCCTTGTGTTGGGTGTGTGTGTGGATGTTATAGAAGTCAGGATAGTTCTGGTGTAGGTGTTCCTAGCTCTGCAGCGAGCTCACCAGCTTAGCATTCAGTTTTTCCCAACTCCTTGATGGTGCCTAACAGATCTAAAGGCATACTGCGACGGAAAATGGATAAGTGTTATGTAACCCTTGCTATGAATATGCATGTTTAATTATTAAATTTCCATATGTAGAACATGTTTTGATTTATTTCCATGATGACCGATTGCTTGAGTATGAATAGGACCTGCATGGCACACACCGGAAGAGAGTGCACACTTTTCCGATGTCGAGTCATGAAAGGGTTTTCAATATTGATTACACTCTGGGGAGTGGACGCACTCCTGGTGTCTCAATATTTGATAGTGAATGATATGAAATGTGATTACAGTTTTAGAGCAATGATGCTGATGAGTTTGCTTGTATTGCTTGTGTTGCTTGTGTTGATAGGCTAAAGGTATAAGTGTATGTTGGTATAAGTGTATGTTGGTATAAGTGCATGTTGGTATAAGTGTATGTTGGTATAAGTGCATGTTGGTATAAGTGCATGGCGATATAAGTGTATGTGTCATTGTTGACATAAGTGTATGATGGGCTGCGATATGCCTAAGGATCCATAGTAGATCCTAGACCTGGAAATGGTCATCATAAAGTTCCAAGCCCAGTTGACATGGTTATGTACTGGCTGGACATTAATTATTTGATGTTGTGGAGCAGCCGGCATGCTGACCTAACATCTGAGTCCATAGGCGATCCCAAGGCTTGCAAAGCGAAGCAGGATCCTATGGGCGAACGAGGAAACGCACAATACAGATAAGTATTGGATTACTTTGCTTATGAATATACATGTGTATATGATTTGGATATGATGTTTTAAGCTCTTGCTCTAGAGAAGAAAACTAATGAGAATAAACTAAACATGTGAATTTATTCAATGTTTGGATATAGGTATCGCTGGGAGCGAGGACTATGAGAGCATCCTAGGGGTGCTTGTGGACATGTGACTGTCCTGGAAAGCTCGGAATGAGCGGAAATGAAAAAGGTGCTAGTGAGACGGGGGAGTCCTAGCAGCCGAGACAAACCATGTGGAGAGACTCCATGGTTTAGAGGTCTAGAATAGACCAAAGACACTAAGTGTCATGACCAAGAACGATTGGTCCAGCATTCACGGTAAAGTGAAAGAGGCTGAGAGCATGAAAAGCCACAGTGATGGTGTGGGTTCCACGATAGAATAGAACAAAGAGGGGAAAATCTCTTACTGCTCTCTCTTGCCTTTTGATTATACATATATATATATATATATGTTTATGCATTGTGAAAACAAAGGATTGTTGAAAGCATGTATGATTGAGAATGAAATGTGTGTATTTACTTAAGTAATTTGTGAATGCTGGAATAGTTAATTCCCTGCCCAGGAATGGACATGAATGAGCTCATGTGCCTGTTGGGGAAAGGCATGAAAAATATGAAAGTTTCCTTAATGGAACTTGAACTGTCATGCCAATTGGGTAATTAACTAACTGATTTTGATATCTATATTATGCTTGGTCTGATAGACTTTCAATGGTGCATTCCACAGGTGAGAAAAGTGAAACCAGGTGGTGCACGTTGATTATGGCAGCAGATCAAAAGTTATTGGACTTGGCTGGAAGTCTCCTTCAGATGATTGCCAAGACCCAAGAGAATCTTGGGGAGGTGCTCAAGATACAGAGAAGGCAGAGTGAAATGAACCACTAGATTTTGCAAGACTCTATTGGTTTGCAAAGGGAGGTGAAGATCCTTCTGGGAGCAATCGGAAAAGGAAAGGAAGGTGGATCGGCAATGGGACAATTGTCCAAGCGACCCGATAAGAAATGGTCCAGGCATGAAGACTCAAAGGAAATTGAGCAGGTAAAGATGAAGCAGCCAGTGAGATGCTGGAGATGCGGAGGACATCATTTATGCCGGGACTGCCCAATGAGGGAACATGATGATGGCAATAGCCGCAAAGTTCCTAAACTTCGGGATCAGCAAGAAGCTGAGAACCAGCAGGAAAATTCCATGGAAGCCGAGAGGCTTGGTCTTGAACGTTCAAAGTAAATGATTGAATGTGGAACAGATCTGCAATTTTGAAATTTTTGATGTGCAATTGTATATGTGTTGTATATATGTAATGGAACACCGAGGACGGTGTTATTCCAAGGGGGAGGGGAATGTAATGTCCCCGGTTTTGACCCCATTTGCATGATGTATATATTGTAATTAATCATGGTGAGGAGCTCAAGGCAAAAGCCCCACCATCGATTTGGTTGTGTATGTTTTGGCAATGGGGGATAATTGCCGATGGTATGTTGTGCTATCCGACACATTTTAATTCGGCGTCATGTAAATCTGCACATCAATTAAAATAAACCACAACCAGCTACGGTAGTGCAACGTTGAATGAAAAGGGCATGGTTCCAAAGGATAAGGGGTGGGGGATGTCAAACCTTGGTTATGGGGAAAAACCCATGTTTCACCACCTTTGTTGTTTGTCAACTTTTGCCTCATCCAACCTTGTCAACCTCTTTAATGCTTCAGCTGGTGGTTGGGGGAGTTATTGCTGAAGTGGTGGTGGTTGTGGCAGGCTGTCAGCCTTACCCACTTTCCCACTCCACCCACGTCTGTCCATTCTTCTCCCTCACGTACTCCTCCCTGGTCAGTTCACTCTCACCACGATTTTGGGGTCTGTTGGCTTCTCACGCACAGGCTCTGGGCAATTTTGGTCTCATGCAGGCATTTTCTTCCTCCCCACGAGTTGCTAAACGCTCAGGCACTTGCAATTCGCTTCCTCCTAACTGCTGTGCATTCTCACGCAGAGAATTTCCCTTCCATTTCTCATTTTCACGCACAGGAATTTCCTGGGTTTTACCCACGTCGTTTTCCTCTGCGGATTGGTGAATGGAGTGGCTGAATCTTTTCCCCATGGGTCAAATTGTGGGTTCTACGTTGATTATTACCCACGCCCAGGCTAGGAGTATGTAAATTTGTTTCCAGCGTGGTTTTTTGCGAGTCTTCCCGTGGCTCAATCGCCTTGGACGAACTGTTGATTTCACCCACGATTTGGGTCACTGTGGATTTCCAATATGTCAACTGAGTTTCCCTGTTTTGTTCT
>LPNX010513013.1:141489-195018 GCA_001517045.1 Pseudotsuga menziesii | reverse complement strand
ATTGTAAATGCTGGAATGTCTATGTTTGCTTCCGCTGATTGTTTGAAGGACTGTGCATCCTTGTATGATGAATTATGCATTTGTGTATGCTTGTAAGTTTTAATTTCAGCATTTGATTTCTGTTTTATGTTCATGGGCTATTTGCCTGGATGTGTTGATGTTCGTCACGTCCTCTTCGCTGGTTGAGGGATGGGGATGTGACACCCATGGTGACTTAATTAATCTCAAAATAGTCAGCTCCCAACTCAACACTATGCCTGAAAATCTCTTGTGGCTTGGCACTTGAAAATGCACTGGAGAAGAAGGAAGGATGCTAGCCATCGTAGCTGCTTTGAACCTGAGAACACTTCCTCCGTAGAGGTAGAGACTTTAAAACTTTCTGTTGAAGAAATACCAACTGTTGTGGTGGCTTGAGAACAAATAATACTTCTTTTGTACTGGTAGACCAATGTCAAAATCCATTCGCAAGGGCAGAACACAAACCTGAATTCTATCCAATACTCAACTTGAACATTCTTTCGTTAATGCAACACAAAGTTCAGAAGCTATCCATCATAGCGGCATACCAATATAAGAATCCATCCTACATCACGGCTCCCGGGCATCAGATCAAACATAAGTCAAGAAGTTATCCACCGTAGCAGGTGTGACTTGAGAAACCCCTCCACCGTAGTGGGAAAAAAAAACTGAAATTTTTTCGATATACAAATCAAAAGTCATCCGCCATTCCGGCTCGAAACAAAAGAGTCGTCCCACCATAGCGGCTTGCAAATAAGAAACTAGCAACTTGAAAATACAAAGCTGCCCATTGTAGCAGCTCATAGACAAAGAACAACTGCCGTAGCGGATCATAAATGGGAAACCCACCCACCGTGGCAAATCCAAACACAACTTCTGCCTTGATAAAAACTCAAAGGTTTTGAGACTTTCCACGTGATAAACAAACCAAAATTGTTGGGTTTCAATCACAAAAAAAATGCATAAAGGCAAACTAAAAATTTAAAAGGGGGGTCCTAAAAAAATAAAAATTAAAATACGGGGAGTTGTTGCAGTAGCAACACTCCCACACCTCATTAGCATATGTCAATGATCAATATGAAAGAGGAGGTCTCTTGAAATACTTAGACACAAAAGACCATAAACCTCATCCCTCCTATTGTGAAAATTGATTTTCTTTGCAAATGCATTGGGATCTGCCTCAATTGCCATGGTAACCATGTAGATACCTTTCGCTCTCAACAATATCTCCATCTCAGCTTTCCATTTGAATAAATTGAATGGAGTCAAGATGATCCTTTGAGATTGGTCCATATCTCAACTCTTGTGCCCTTCAGTCAGCATAATGCACTCCTAGTCAGTGATGATGAACCTGGAATAACAATTTGAAAGGAGATAAATCGATCTACAAAGTCTCTAATACCATGTGTAAATTGAACCCAAGTGATAGATCAATTACACTCACAAAATTGCTAATCAAACATGCAAAATTCACACAAAAGGAGATTGAAATTGAAGCATAACTTAATCATGTATTGAATAAGTGTACATTAGCCAACCATATGAAGTAATAGGCTGCTCAAATATATAATTACATGATATATTTGAAAGCAGTAGGCTTCTATTTGAATTGGCCAAAAAGCAGGTTTACTAAATCAAGTCAAATCCCCCACAGGTGCAAAAAGGACTTTGAAATCTATGAAGATCCTCAAAAATTAGCTAAAGCAAGTGGGAAAGATAATAAGGTATGGAAAGAAAACTCATTCATTCTTTTTTGGGGGGAAAAGGAATTAGGATGATGTGGTCAAAAAACAAGGCAAGCTCCCCTAGACTAACTTTTCCTTTATGCCTTAAAGCTGTTGTAAAGCAAGGAAACTTTCAGAAAAGGAAGATATGCACTTTTAGGAACTAGGAATAAAGGTAGACTTGCTAAATAATTTTACAGGATGATTTTAGAGTGCTGCATGACCCAGTTTATGAAGTATTGACTTCTAGGGACACGTGGAAGTCAACTAGCATAGAGAGGGAATCTAGGAATCTAGGAATAAGGAAAAAATGATTAATTAATGTCAAATATGGGTAACTATGGGTTGATTATTCTAAGATATATGTGAATAGTTTATAATGCCTTTGTATGAGCTCATCTTCCCTAAATATCCCAAATGTTTGTCAGAAAACTCCATGGAAGTTATTTGCAAATATGGGGATTACTATTTCTCTCAGGAAGGAACTTACGTAAAAATGTATGGAGGCTCCAGAGCCCTGTCACTACTACCCAAATTTTCCATGGACTATGTATTCCATAAGAAAGTAGAAAGGTAGATATTCATATATGGATTAGGTAACTTCCCCTTCGACATGAAAAAGGAAGCATTTCGGTCACTTCCCTTTTGCATTGGAAAGTACAAATTTACTAAGGTTAAAAGCACCACCAAATTTGTAAAATATTTGGGAAAAAATTGCTTTGGGGAGAAGAGTTTCTATAGATATGACGTGGAAGGAAAAGTTGTAGAGCATTGTACAACTATTGGAGTGCACGATGAATACTCTCATCACTTTGATAAGGATGAAGAGGTGTATAGAAATGGCAGAAACATGGCCATGCTGAGTAAATGTTTCAAGAAGAAAGGAAACACCAATGGGTGTAAAGTTAGCAGTAGTTTTACTAAGAATTAGGAAGAAGATCTCTTGAAGCTACATCAGGAAGAGGCTGAAAGGAAGAGAGAAGAAGAGGCTCAGAGATAGTACGAAGAAGATGAGAAGAAATAAGACAAAGAGGCTCAAAGGAAAAAAGAGGAGGAAGAAAGATTACAAAAGGAAGAAGACGAAAGAGCGAGAAAGGAAGCTAAGAAAGAAGTTGAAGAATTAAAAAAGAAAGAGCAGGAGGATAAGGGCAGAGAAAATTTAGACCAGAACATTGCCCAAGACAATTCGATAGACCTTCCTTCTTTATCAAGTGGCACAATTACAACCAACCACATTTCTCTTTCTAAACTTGGGCTCATTCCTTGCACCCAATCTAAGTAGCATACAGTGGCATGCATAGATACCATTTTTTTTATAAGGAAAGAAAACTATTTTTAGAATATCAGAGAAAATATTAAATATTGACATCCAACCTGATGTGGCCACAGTGAATGAAAAAACCATCATGGAAGGAACTAATAAGGACCCTAAATTATTAGCATCTATGAATATATAAGCCGCGCAAGACAACATAGATAATCTCGGAAATTTGGTGGAAGATGTCGAACATCATAAAGAAAAGATGCTTAAAATGAAAGACACTTTATTGAAGGAGATACGAGAAGGTTTATCACTAAAAAGGAAACACAAGGTGACCCTCTCAGAAAAGGAAAGGCTCCAAAGGGAGTATAAAACTTTAGAATTGGAAAAGGATGGAATAGAGGTGCAGGTTATCGTTATGGAAGGAGAGAAAAAGGATATTGAGGAATAAATTTTAGAATTAGAATCACATAAATCTTCAGCAAACAGACAAGTGGGGGAACTAGTGGCATAGAACTGATTGTTGGAGACTCATCTTAAGATAGCTAATGAATGGAAGCTTGAAATTACCTTTTTCTGTGATGAGATATATAAGGTCAAGAGGGCCAAGACAATATTGAATAAAATAGAAGATGAATCACTCAGTTTTAGGATAGGAATAATAGAACTCAGTAAGAAAGTTGAAAGCTAGCTAACTTAGGTAGAATCCAATTCAATTTTTTCCAAACACTTGCCTCAGAAGACAACAGGTGGTCTGAATATAGAATTAGCGCTCCTCGAATTTTGTAGAAGATATTCTGTAAGATTGAATAATGAAATTGAAAAGAATATGGAGAAATGCATGGATTTATACAAAAATATGCACCAAGTCCATAATAAATGTCAACTTTCTTCAGCTTCAAAAGTGAATGACTTCTCAGATAAGAATCTGCATATGGCGTATCTCCAAGACAGATTGCATGAAGATGAACAAAGCATTCATAAAATTGAAACCATAAGTGAAGAAGTGGTCAAAATCTGGATTGCACAAGCCTCTAACAATAATTATTTCTTGGAATACTTGTACATATTGACTCTAGCAAAAGTAACAAATGTGGAGACACAGCTAGACATACATGAATTAACCGCGAGATTGCTGAAGCCAGTAGATTATCAGACTATTACAGAGGATTCTAATGCATGAGGGGAATACATTTCAAAACTAGCTGAGCCTACTTGAAATTTTTGTCTTTTTTATGTATTTTGTCACTTTATGTAATTTATTATTTTGTTTGAGTGCAAGAAACTAAAGGACAAAATTTTGGAATTCCTAAAGTCCAGAAAGTCGAGAAGTCATTTGTAATTGTATTATTAATAGAGGTAGGAGGTAGAATAGAGGGGACTTTTCACTGGAACAAGAAGGATGGTTTATTTGTAAGAATAACTAATTTTTTCTACTAATAAAGTAGGATCATTTTGCTGGGAAAGGACTGCATGGGTTTTTACATGTATTATGTGAAATTTTGAAAATGGAATTACTTCTATTGATTTTCTGTGTAATTGTGAGTTTGTTCTGACTTTATGAACTATTTCTTTAATGATGAATACTTTTTCTTTTCATTTAAAATTTTGTGTACAAATTGTGTAATGAATGCTTTCGTATTTCAAAACTATCTTTGTTAATGTTTCTATTGCAACTATGTGTATGGAATTGGAACAATTAGCTGCAATATTCATTATACATAATTACAATACATTACTATCATTCTTCTAAATTTGCATCCCAAGGGGATAGGATGTTTTAGCTTAGAAGAGACTAGAAAATAATTAATTTGCTTAGATTTATATTTATAGAAGTGATTGAGCGAGATAGGTAAGACAAGAGGTAAGAATCTACGCATCTCTAGTGAGGTTCTTGTTCATCAGTCACCTACATTTAGCTTAGGAATTTTCATTTCATCCATGTAAATAAAATTACATAAACGATGGACCGAGCCGCAAACAGTAAATACTTAAACAAAATTTAATTATACGGTAGTTGGGCCACTAACCAGACAGGTTCTCCTTACCAAATGGTGAACGATCTTGTTGGGATTGATTATCGGGAAGAATCCCTACTATCGGTACCTAAGAATTTTCTAGGCATCAACAATTTTGGTGCTAGAAGGAGGGCAGCCAGTGCATGGCTGGCAGAGGAAGTCTCAGTTTGCAAGAAACTATTCCATTGGAAATACATATGAAACTGTGTTTCCTAAAAATTTCATTCGTAAATACCATGAAAAGTAAAGTTCCAAGGAAGAAGGTTCATAATGTTTGTGTGTTGTTCCCTATGAAGAAGTTGATCAATTTTGGAGACACAGAAGATATTATGTTAAGAAACTTGGAGGATTGAAAGCAATTCCTGCGATACCAAAAATACATGTTCACAAGAAGGCAATTTGTTATACTCAATATTCTCTCCTTGTGGAAAATTTGGAAGAGTTGGTGGACCTATCTATCCAATAAATTATCCAACCTCTTGATCAGTTGGGATAAGAGTCTCCTACAGTTCACTCTCCACCACAGTATCCACCTTGGTTTATAGTTGATGCTAATCAACCAGCATGGAGGACCAAAGCACCACTTAATCCGGTTGCACCCTTTCATGATTTTCTAGACACCTTGACAAAGTGATACCAAAGTTTGATCCTAGAAGAGGCATTTATGCAAAAGATCACTTGAAAGTTTCTATCTAGATTTGGAACTTCTAAATGTTGAACATGAAGCTATTGTATGCAAAATTTTTCCATATAATTTTGAGCATAAAGAATCTTCTTGGTTTTTTAGTATACAATCCAATTCAATAAAAAACTGGGAGACTTTTGAAAGGGTATTTAAAAGCAAATTCAATAGTCAAAAAACCGTCGCTACCCTTATGAACGAATTACTGGCTATAAAAATGGACAAGAAAGAAAAGGTTCAGGATTTCAACCAGAGGTTTACTACTCTTCTAATAAGTTTTAGTGTTTCAAACAAACCAGCTGAAGAGTCTTTGGTAGAGTATTATACTACAACACAATACCCCCTTGTAGCAATGTTTGTGAAAAGACCGGTCAAACTTACATTGATAGAGAATTATGATGAAACCAATAGGGTGGAGGCCAATTCTGATATGATAGAAAAGCACACTTCAGAAACATAAGTAAAATCAACAGCTAGAAAGAAACATTTGTTGTTAACTAGACCCACGGAAGAACACTCAAATGAGTTGGAGAATGTGGTCAAAATGGTTCAAAAGTTATCAAATAAGATAGTAGATTTGAAAAAGGACAAGGGAGCTAGTACGCCCAAAAAGACATTTAAAACTTACTACAAGAAAAAGGAAGAAAGTGGACAATATCAACTGCCTCCATATAATTATGTTGTTTTGAATTTTAATGAGGTATCCATGGACAATTATGTAGTTTCCCACAGTAAATAAACTCAATGACTTTGGTGATGAATTGACTTTTATATCCCCAATTAGCAGAATTTGAGGTAGAAGAAGACCATAGAAATGAACCGGAAGAAATGAATGAGGAAACCATGTTAGAAAAATAGGATCGCAGAGCAATAACAGATATACAGTTAAATCAATAAAAAAGATGCAAAAACACATTAAACATTACAGAGAGACACAGATATAATGTGGTTCACCCAAACGATGGGCTACGTCCACAGACAAATTTGCCAGTCCTTTTATTTCAGTCCAGAAAGATGAAGGGATACACCCTACAGCAAAACTGCTGCACTTCCTCTTCATGCTCTCACAGTCTCTCTTCCAGCACAATACAATGCCCACATCCAGTACAATACAGTACTCACATCTAGTACCATACAATACTCACATCCAGTACAATACAGTACTCAGTACTAGTACAATGTGATTTACAATGGAGCCTCCTCAAGCCTTATAAAGGCTTAATCACATGCAAAACCATGGGACAATACCATGGGCTACAACAAAACCATGTTCCCAAACCATGTGCTAGACCTAACCACCTTTGAATCAATCCCGATTCAAGGTTAACACATGCAATACTATGGCACAATACCATGGGCTACAACAAACCATGTGCCCAAACCATGTGCTAGACCTATCCACCTTTGACTCGATCTCAAGTCAAGGTTAACACTAACAATCCCCCCTTTAAACTTGACATGGAGTAGTCACCAAATCCCCTCAAATATTTACTGAGGAATCTTACATACACCCCCTTATCACCTAGGTCTATCTCCCGACTTTACCGGTGAGTTACCAGGGGTATGCATTCCTTACCAGGTCTTACAGCCATATGCCCATTTACATGCAAACCGCTCCATTACATTTTTTTTATGTGCCTTCATCGTGACTAATCACAACAACTCTACCGTTGCTGCACTTGCTGGACCTTGGACTTGGTAAATTTCTTCTTTTCACCTTCATGCTTTAAGGCCAATAGAAACCGAGCAGGAACTTAGTTTCTCTCTGGTTACTTCCTTTGTCAACATGTCTACAGGATTCTGGCTAGTGTGAATCTTTTCCAGTTTTAACAGTTCTTCATCTAGAACAGATCTTATGAAGTGGTACTTGAGTTCTATATGTTTAGTCCTTGAATGAAAGACTGAGTTCTTTGCAAGATGAATGGCACTCTGGCTGTCACTCTACAGCCTACTATTCTCCTGTTTCTTACCCAATTCTTCCATGAACCTCTGCAACCAAATCATCTCCTTACTAGCCTCTGTAGAAACAACATACTCTGCTTCCGTTGTTGAAAGTGAAACAACCTGTTGCAGCTTTGAAATCCAACTTACTTCTATTCCACCTACATTGAACACATACCCTGTGGTGCTCCTCCTGCTGTCTTTATCACCATCCATTTCTGCATCAACATATCCCTGTAGAACAGTGTCTGAACCTCCAAAACATAATGCATGAGAAGTGGTACCTCTCAAATACCTGAGAATCCACTGTACTTCTTTCCAATGCTCTTTACCTGGATTATTCATATACCTGCTCACAACTCCCACTGCGTGTGCAATATCTAGTCTTGTGCACACCATGGCATACATCAAGCTCCCAATTGCTAATGAATAGGGAATCTTGGACATGTAATCTATCTCTTCCTATGTCTCTGGACACATATGCTTTCTTAGTCTGAAATGGCTTGCAAAAGGTGTGCTGACTGGTTTTGCATTCTGCATTCTAAACCTCTGCAACACCTTTTCTATGTACTCACCTTGAGACAATGTCAATTTGTGATTTTTCCTGTCTCTTGTTATTCTCATACCAAGGATTTACTTTGCAGCACCCAAATCCTTCATCGCAAATGATTTAGCTAGTTTTCTTTTGAGCACATTTATATCCTCCATGTTATACCCTGCAACAAGCATGCCATCCACATGCAATAACAAGATAATATATCTTCCTTTATCTAGCCTCTTGAAATAAACACAGTGGTCAGAATGACATCTATCATAACCTTGTTCTGTCATAAACTTATCAAATTTTAAATACCACTGCCTTGGAGCTTGCTTCAGGCCATACAAGCTCTTCTTCAACCTGCAAACCAAATTCTCCTTCCCTTTGACCTCATACCCTTGTGGCTACTGCATATAAATCTCTTCCTCCAAATACCCATGGAGAAAGGCTGTGTTTACATCTAATTGTTCAATATGCAAATCTTCTACCACCACTAGACTTAAAATAGTTCTAATTGAAGTCATTTTAACAACAGGAGAAAATATTTCATCAAAGTCTATACCATTCTTTTGTACAAATCCCTTTACAACAAGTCTATCTGTGTACCTCTTCTTTCCTCCATCTTCTTCCTTCAACCTATAAACCCATTTATTCTGCAATACCCTTTTTCTTGCAGGCAACTTAACCAGATCCCAAGTCTAGTTTCTTACCAATGAGTCCATCTCCTCATCCATGCCTTGCTCCCACTTCTTTCTAGTTTCTACCTGCATTGCTTCTTCAAAAAATTCTGGCTCACCGGAATCAGTCATCAATAAATAATACAGTGAAGGAGAGAATCATTCAAGGGGTCTACTTAACCTGGTAGACCTTCTTACAGTTGCAGGAGTTTCAGGTACCTGCTGCTGCTCTTGATTTTCTGGTGCTTTTGGAACTTCATTTTCTTTGATTTCATCAAGCACTGTGTACTTTGTGTTTTCCTTTTCTTCTTTCTTTCCCTGCAACTGATCTTTGTACATGACCTTTTCATTGAATACTACATCTCTACTCCTAATGATTTTGTGATTTTTAAGATCCCATAAGCGATAACCAAAATCATCAACCCTGTATCCTATAAAGGTACATTTCTTGGATTTAGCCTCAATCTTTGTTCTATCATCTTTATTAATATGGACAAATGCTTCACAACCAAAAGTTCTCAGAAATGAGTATTTTACCTGTTTACCTATCCATGCCTCCTTTGGAATTCCACCATCCAAAGCGCTTGAAGGCCCTCTGTTTATTAAATAAACAACAGTGTTTACAGCATCAGCCCAAAACTGTAAGGGCAACCCTGCATGCAATCTCACACACCTTGCACGCTCCATGATCGTTCTGTTCATCCTTTCTGACACGCCATTTTCTTGGGGTGTTCCAGGGACTGTCTTCTCTCTCTGAATCCCATTGTGTGAATAGTAACTATCAAACTCCTTGCTGCAGTACTCGCCTCCATTATCAGATCTGATACATTTCAACCTTTTTCCTGTCTCATTCTCAGCCAAAGCTTTCCACTTCTTAAAAGTATCAAACACATCATATTTCTGTCTAATGTAATAAACCCAAGTTTTTCTAGTTGCATCATCAATAAAAGTAACATAATAACAAGAGCCTCCAAGAGATTGTACCTGAGCTGGTCCCCATACATCTGTATGGACAAGCTCTAACTTTTCACTCTTCTTTTGTTTCCCAACCCTGAGAAATATAACTCTCTTATGTTTTCCATAAACACGGTTCTCACAAAATTCCAAACTTACCTACTTCAGATCTAGAAGTAGTTTCCTTGAGTGGAGAATCTGCATCCCCTTCTCACTCATGTGGCCAAGCCTATGATGCCACAACGCTGCACCTATCTATGTGGAAGCTACATAAATAGAATAATCAGTGTTATGAGGACATAAATATAACGTACCTATCCTATTTCATTTTGCAATTACCATTGATCCTTTAATGACCTTCCACCACGTTTCTCCAAACGTAGACAAACAGCCGCCATCTCCCAACTGCCCTGTTGAGATCATATTTCTTTTCATAGCAGGAATGTGCCTTACATCCTTTAGCAACCATTCATTTCCATTATTTATTTTAATCCATACCTTACCCTTTCCAACAATTTTACATGGTTCATCATCCCCCAATAACACATGCCCAAAATCACCTTGAACATAATCATAAAAGAATTTCCTATGGGGTGTAGCATGATATGAAGCCCCTGAATCTACTACCCAGTAATCACTAGTATTATCTAATGCAAGAATCAAAGCATCTTGTAACACATCACTTGCTACATTTGCTTCCTGGGCATTCTCTTGCTGCCTCTCACCTTTCTTCTTTGATGCTCTGCAGTCTTTCTTTAGATGTCCTTTCTTACCGCAGTTCCATCATTCTATTTTTCTGAATCTGGACTTGGATGTTCCCTTTTTAGACTTGTCGTGATTTCCTGGGCTCCTTCCTCTCTCTTTTTGTCTCCCTCTGCTCTCCATGGTCAACGCATTACCTGATGTCTCACCTGTGCTTTTCCTTCGCATTTCCTCGCTAAGAATAACACTAACAACATCATCAAACTTAAGAGTGCTTGAACTATGGACAGAGTTACTTACATCCATGACCAAGCTATTCCATCTTTCTGGCAATGAGCACAAGATTAGAAGAGCCCTAACCTCATCATCAAAGTTCACTTGTACAGAACTTAACTAACTGGTAAGTGTATTAAACTCATTTAAATGGTCAGCAACAGATCCACTTTCCGACATCTTCATATTAAATAAATGCTTCATTAAAAATACCTTGTTAGAAGCCACGGGTTTTTCGTAGAGCTTACTCAATGCACTCATCACACCCTCTGTTGTTATTTCTTTCAAAATATTGAAGGCCACTGACGAAGCCAGGCACAGCCGTATTGTTCCTAGTGCCTTTCTGTCAAGAACCTCCCATTCTTCATCCTTCATAGCCGCTGGTTGTTTTGCTTTTTCGCCCAACGACAGGTACAGATATTTGTGGTACAGATAGTCCTCCATTTGCATCTTCCATAACTGATAGTTTTGGACATTTCTCTATTTGAATTATGTAATTTTCCTCGGCAAAGAAAGAAACTTCTGGTAGGTTTTGATCCACAACCCAACAGTATCCCAGAGACCATTGAGTCTGATACTAAAATTAATGAAGCAAGCATTGGAGGAAAATCTAAATCTCAGACTTTTCTTTTTTTGTTATCATTTGAGATTTTTAATCATAATTTACATAACTGTTTGGTAAATTATGGGGCCTCATCCAATTTTATGCCACTCTCGATATGTAAGAAGATTAAGGGTCAACCCACACCATCCCCTTGTTAGATCATTCCAATGGACATTCCTATTGTTAAAGTGATAGGGGCAATGAACGATGTGTTGATTCAGTTATCTACAGATCCTAGATTTTTCCAGTTCATAGATATCATGGTAGTAGATATACCAGAATATTATGGATTGATATTGAGTAGGGACTGGTACACAAAACCGAATGGTTAATTTGCAATTGATTTGCCTCACATGTGGCTACCATATAAAAATAGTCAAAATCATATTAAAATCTTGAGGGAACCACATATGAAACATAATGTAACTCAGTTGGAAGGAAAGAATAAGCTGGTGAATATCTTGTCTTCAGTTTTGGGAAACTATTTTTTAGAGCTTGAGCTAGGGAATTATCAAGCCAAAGAAGCCAGTTGTGAATCAGACACACATTTCGATCTCCTTCAATTTTCATGCACTGATGATATTGACTGTAATATAGTAAATTTAGTGACTAACTTAGGAAGTGATACTAATCAAGTAGACTTAGAAGATAGGTTTTGGTTTTTATATTTTGATGGGTCCAAAATGCAAGAGGGATCACGAGTTGGTTGTGTCCTTATTGACCCAGAAAAGAATAAATAGTTTCTCTCTTGTATATTAGAGTTTGAATGAAAAAAAAATACAGCTGAATATGAAGCTCTAGGCTAGGTCCTGAAGAAATCCATTGAAATTAATGCTATAAATTTAAAAGTTTTTCTTGATTCTGAGATAGTAGTTAGGCAAACCAGAGACACAATTCATTGTTTATCACCACACCTAAAAGGATATCAAGATGAATTTTGGAATTTGATATCACATTTCAATGCTTTAATATAAACTCAATTCCTAGATTACAAAATGCTGCAGGTGATTGTTTAGTTGTTTCTGCTTTGAGGTTAGTGCCAACCAATAACAAGTGTTCTATTGAACTTATTTTCAAGCCATCAGTAGCATATAATATTACAAATTTGAGGGTGCTTGATGACAATGAAACTTATTGATTTTCTAATAAATGATGAATTTTTCAAAGACTTTGTAATCGATGATGAAGAGCATCAGTAAAATATACAAAATGGAGAAGTAACCAAAGGAAATTCCATGGCCAAAGGAGTAAGGACACTAGAAGGAATGTTTGATTTACATAACAAAATTAGAAAACCATCCAACCTCAAAACTAACATTTCATCTATGCAATATGAACTGGTAAATTTGGGGATGGAGGATGAGTCCAAGTCCATAAATCTGGGAAAGTGTTGCTCGCCCAGAGAAAGGAGTCAATTTATCAATTTGTTTTAGCAATATATGGATATATTTGCATGGAAATATGAATACCTAAATACATATGACATGTGCAACATTCAAAACATTATTCCTATTAAGACAGGAGTAAAACCATGCCCACATCAACTGAGGAAAATGCATCCAAAGTTGGAACCTTTAATCCAAAATGAGGTAAAGAAATTACTCGATGCAAATATTATTTTTAGATTTTGACAAACAGAATGGGTGGCTAATTTAGTTCCAGTAAGAAATAAGTCAGGATAAATAAGGTTGTGTGTTGAATTCTGAAATCTGAATAGAGCTTCAGATAAAGACAACTATCTAGTTCCACCGATGGAACAAATTCTTCAAATGATGTTAGGATCGTAGCTATTTTCCCTTCTAGATGGATTTTCAGGCTATAATCAAGTGTTGGTGGCTGAACAAGATAGGTTCAAGACTACATTTCACATGAAGTGGGGAGCATTTGCTTATAGGAGAATGCCCTTTGGTCTCATAAATCTTGGAGCTACATTTCAGAGGGACATGGATATCACATTCTAAGGAGTAATTGGCCACTGTGGGGTGGTGTACTTAGATGATGCGATAATTTTCTCTAAGAAAAGGGAGGATTGTGCTTTTGATTTAAAACAAATTTTAGATCGCTGTAGAAAATATGACATATCTTTAAATCCAAAGAAAAGCATTTTCGCAATTCTAGAAGGAAAACTGTTGGGTCATATTATTTCAAAGAAGGGAATATCCATAGAGATAGAAAGAAGCAAAGTTAAATATCATATTCCCTTACCCCATAATAAAAAAACTATGCAATCATTTATGGGTACAATAAATTTTGTTTGAAGGTTTGTACCAGATTTTACAAAAATTGTAAAACCTTTGCAACAAATGGTGAAGCAAAGCATGCAATTCAAATGGACTGATATTGTCAAGGTTGATTTTAATGATATCAAAACAATGATAGTGCATGCACCTTCTCTAAGAAGTATTGACTTTGAAAAATATTCTATTCTGTATACTTATTCTTCATACAACTCACTTCCAGCGGTGCTCACATAGAAGAAAGAGTTGGGAGATGAATACCCAATATCATTTATGAGCACCGGATTGCAAGGGTTTGAATTGAATTACTCTGTTGTATATAAACAATCATATGCAACTTTCAAAGGAGTAAAATGATTCATACCTTATATTTTTAAAAACAGGAAAAAAGTGATCATTCTTCATTTGGTTGTCAGGTGCTTGTTTGTACATAAAGAATTGGGCGAGCGAAGAGGAAATTGGGTGACAACACTACAAGAGTATGATTTAGAATTCAAGCCAGTCACTATTATTAAAGGTTAAGTACCATTAGAGTAAATTTCAAATCAAAATGGGTCTCCTAAGGAAAATCAATAAAATAATAGTTAAAATAATAAAATAATATTTATTAATTTTCTACGAAGACAAGAAAAAATTACTTTTTTGTTCATATTTTTGACATATATCCCTATGTTTTTACTCAAATTTCATTCGAGAGAGCTCATTGGATGCTGAATTAAATTCCTCATCCAATGAATATCCACTCATAATACTTTTTATGGGCCCCACTACCCCAAAAAAAGAAATTCCTGAAAAATGTGATGATGATGTCATCATCACATTTTTCAGGTATTTCTTGTTTTTGAGGTAGGGGGGCCCATCAAAAGTATGTCGAGTGGGTTCTCGTTGGATGGGGAATTTAATTCCACATCCAACAAGCTCTCTCGATCGAAATTTGAGTAAAAACACAAGGAGATATGTCGAAAATACGAACAGAAAAAGTAGTTTTTTCATGATACCTATCCCCGAATTTATATTAAAAAATTGTTTAAGAGCTGCTCCCTTTTTTAATTTTCAATCATTTTTATTGGATAATACATGATGACATGGAATTTGTATTATTTTTGGAAGGCCCATTTTAAATTGAAATTTCCTCTAATGTATGTAAGTTTATTTCAGAAGTTCATACTAATGAAGAACGTGATTGGCGGAAATGAAGTGGAGTTAAACATTATTGATGTATGTCCCATCTTTACTACTCCCTAATATTGGTACAGGGATCTAGTGCATTACATCCATCAAGGAAATTTACTGGAACATTGGAACTGTAAATAGCGGAGGGAACTCCATTTGAAGTCAGCCTCCTACGAGATAATCAATGGATTTGTTTTCATAAAAAGCTATGATGGAGTGTTTCTAAGATGCCTTGAGCAAGAAGATTCATCCAAAGTAGTTAAAGAATTGCATGATGGCCCTACAGGAGGACATTTCTCTGGAGATACTACTGCTCATAAGATCCTCAGATTTGGCTATTATTGGCCAAAATTATTTGAAGATGCTTATGGTTATGTGATAAAATTCGATGCATGTCAAAGGAGCAATGGTATATTATCAAAAGTAGGTGGACCATTGCAAACTGTCATTATTTCGGAACCATTTGAACAGTGGGGTTTAGATATCATTAGGGAAATTAATCTAAACTTTTCACTACAACATCGATATATCCTCATAGCTACAAATTATTTTACAAGATGGGTCTAATCAGTTCCACTGGGCAAAGTGAATGAAGATGTGGTCATCAAATTTTTGCAAGAAAACATTATGACCAGGTTTGGGGTTCCAATTTCCCTTATTTTTTGTAATCCATCTTATTTCTCATGCATTAATATAACTGAATTTTCTTGGGAAAAGGGAATCAAATAATATTATTTGTCAAATTATTATCCTTAGGGAAATGGGTTAGCAGATTTAACAAACAAAAATCTCATCAGAATTTTGAAGAAAACTATTATTGAAAATCAGAGAAACTGGCACACAACACTTCCCAATGCACTATGGGTAGAGAGGGTCACCCCAAAATAATTCCTTAGGAGTGTATCCTTATACTTTGGTTTATGGGAAAGAAGATATCTTACCCTTGAACATTTTTCTTCCATCCTCTTAATTAGTTCAATCCTCACGCGGATCCAGTAGGGAAATATTACAAGGACATATTAACACTTTGCTGAATCTTGAAGAATCCAGACATAAGTATAAAGAGATATGTAATCAACATCAAGACATTGCCAAAATATGGTTTGATAAGCTAAAATATAGGAAGGGAAATTTTGACGAGAAGGGAAAACATACCAAATTTCAACATCTATGTGTTGGCCCCTATCAGATTGCTGAGAATATTGGCCCCTCAACTTATAAGTTACAAGATTTACAAGGGAGAGAAGAGAACCTTCCTGTTAATTTCCTTGTTCTCAAACCATACTTCACCTAGTTCATTTTAGGTATCCTTTTTGTACATATATAAACCCTTTATTTTCTATTATCATTTTCTATTTTGTTTGCTTTCTTTTTCTGATTTACTTTAGTTTACTTCATTTTACTTAGAATAAAAAAGCTCAATTTTTTATACTTGGAGACATAGGGATCTGAATAATCGCAAAATGCTTTAAAATTCAAGAACTTCTTATTGGAAGATATGTGCAAAAGTTTGATCAAAGTTGAGATTCTATAATTAATGGACTATAGAAAGGGAAATTTATTTCAGGAAAACATTGAAGTCTTGTTCAAACCCTATAAAATAACTAAGGCTCATGAAGTCTCGAATACTATCTTGGGGCTTTGTCCATTTTCACACTAATATCTGTCCTAAGAAGCTTACCATGAGGGACCCACGGAAAGGAAGTAGAACTAACATATGTATGGTATTCAAAATAATACCATGCTACAAAATGAAAGCCAAAAGTATTAAAGTAAAGAGTCAAAATCCCAAAACAAAAAATACACTTAAAAAATATATGCTGAAAAAAATCAGCAAGTTAAAAGGATTGCTCAAAAAGTTTCTTCTCCGTCCGTGAGTTTCAAACAGGTTATCACTCACACAAAAGGACATTATGGATGGAAGAACCCAAAAAAATTTCCCAAAGTAAAATAAGAAATCAAGGAAGAATCAAAAGACAAATGTAATTAAGCATCAAAAGATTGCAAATACCATGGGAATGAGGAACAAACAAATATATATGTCTTACTTTGCTATGATCATGTGGTGTCATATCCCATGACAACTAAAAGACATAGGTAAAATGAATCTCATGTTTTGGCCCTGAGAGAGTTATCGGGACTTCTAATCCTGGTTACCCTACTATAAAAGACTACAATCAATGTGATGCATAATATTGAAAGATTCATTGAATAAGTTTCTATGATCAAGTACCATGCAGTAGTTTTTGTTTTGGAAAGATAGTTTTTCAGAGATCTATTCTCACCAGCTAGTCTTCAATTGTTGTTGCTGCAAAAATTTTTACATTTTTAAAGCCCCTCCTTACATTTTTTTATCTTAATCCTTCCTTACACAATTTTTACTTCTTAAAGGTTTCATTTCAACACTTAGTTTTCCTTTCATTTGGGAAAGAACATTATTTGGGTAGGTTAAAAAAACATCTTCCTATGTATAAAAATAACTCAACAAGTTTCACTAACACATCGGAAGAACCCATCCAATCTTGCCGATGGATTGGATCAACTTGGCTAGTTTCACTGATGTATCGGATGAACTCAACGAGTTCTGCCAACACGGTCACAAATCACTTGCGAGTTTCTTCCGATTATATTTTTCCAAAGTTGTTTTGTTGGACAAGTTTTTGAAGTTATTTTAACCAAGTGAAGTGTTCTCATCAGAATAATTCTCCGAGTTTCTCCAACGTTTAAATTATAATTTCTCGTCACGTTTTGCCGACACCACGACGTAACTCAACTTTTGCAGCCAACACTATCGGAAAGACTCATCTTTTGCAGCCAACGATTTTTATCAGAAGACTTTTATGAGTTTTGCTGACATTGTTTCATAAAAAAAAATTGATGAGTTTCTGATGACAGTATCGGCGGAACTCAGCGTTAATAACCAACACTATCGTGAAAACTTAGCTTTTACCATCGATGTATTGGAAGTTTCCTTTATGACACGCCTTGTCAATCGAGATTTTTTTATAATGGTTTTTTTGGGAGATCTTATTAATTTTTTTTAACACCGTAAACGCTATCAAAAGATCCTACTGAGTGTCGTTGACCCTATCGATGGAACTCAACTTTTGTTGCCAATACTGTCACGAAAAACTTAGTTTTCACCATAGATATGTCAAAAAAACTCACAGAAAGTTGTCAATAAGTTGGCAAGTTTTAAAATTTGGAACCAAAATGATGTTTTCAAAACCCATTGCATTTATTTCTCCTAACCACCACATTAATTACAATTTTTGGAATTTTTTTATATACAAATGTGGTGAGTTTTTTACGGATTGTTACCGCAAACCCTGTTTTGGAGCACATCGAATCACTAACATACATTTGCATCCTTCTCACCACTATGACTGACATTGTACTCATCACAACAGTTGTTAGGTAGGCACTTAATCATATCCTTTGCCATTTTTTCTCTTCTAGAAGCCTAAAAAGCTATGTATGGGGAAGGTTTAGGTTTTTAGAGAGTCAGTGCAATTGGTTTTTCCACGTCGATTTTCACGGACCTTTCCTAATGAAATAAAACCACATCCTGTAGGTTATTTGCTAAAGGAACCTAGAGATTATGTTTAGGAAATATGTGGCCTCACGATCACCTTTACATCTTGGAACGCTCTCTAGCATGCTAACACGGTTTCCAAGGATTTTGTTTCAAGCTTTATTGCATTGTTTGGGTTTTATTTGTCCAGGTCAGTAGTATTAGTATGTTGAACCCCATGGTTTTTGTGATGAGATTACTTTGGGCCTGATGCCCTATAGCCTACTTGTTTTTTTGGTTGAAAATTCCAAGGGATGAGTTTGTGATGAAGGGAAGACCCTTTGTGGATTCAAACCCTAATCATTGTTGCATTTTAGAGCTTTTTCCTAGGGTTTCTTTTCATAATGTGTATGGAAGAATGCATTCCTTGCGATCCTCCTTAGGGTCGACACTATCATGTAAGAGGTTTTCATGGGTCTTAGATGTGAACTAAGGCTTTACGGATCCCTAAAGTGTCGTTGGTTTCAGGTATATTAATTCATTACCTTGTTTTCATTTGATTATTCTTTTATCTTTGGGGAAATTGGTGGGAAGAAGTATTGAGGTTTCAATGATGTTAAGGTAAAACTTGTAAACTCTGTGGACTAAGACACAAGGAAGTTAACATTTATGCTTTGAAGAACCAGTGATGAAATGCTCATATTTCAGTATGTTGACTTATTTAACTTATAGAATTATACATACACATACATTGATAAGTGTTCATTTAAGTTTGTAAACACACACCCTTGCTGCAAGTATAAAATGACTAAGCGATCTCTAGGGAATGATCTTTCTCCCCCTCACAAGATTGTTTCTGCGTGGATAAAAATGGAATGATAAATACAACTCTATTTTATTTTTATATACGAGACACTGATTGTAATCTCATTTTTAAAGAACATTAATTCTTGTACCTAGTAACTCCACGCTGACTTCACTTCATGAACTTCTCACATAGCACGTGCAATCGTGGGATATTAAAGAATACCCTTAATTTCCAGAGATATTGACCCAAACTCTTTTTTTTGAAACCCCCTCCCAACACTGAAAACCTCCTCCCCACCCCTTTTTATACCTCAATCCTTATAAACCACCCTACCCACCCCCACCTTAAGCCCCTCATCCCCCAAATACTTGCAATATATTGGTTCAATTTTTAATAATTTTAAAACCCACAATATGAACTAACGTGATAGGATATTGGTCAACAAGTGAAGCCCCATGAGTAACTCGGCCTCCCATATTCGATTATTTCATATTTGATGCAAATGCATGTTGTTTTAAGGATAACCACGGTGTTAATAAGACATCTCTTATCATGATCATTCCACAGGTTCGTCCCTCACCGAGAAGAATTACCTATAGGAGGACAGTTTGGAAACAACAAACTCATGCCAGGCCTAAGAAGAGCAGAAAGAAGAAGGCTAAGTCCACTGAGGTTGATTCATATGTGGATTTTATCTCCAAGATTGAGATCATATTCAAGGACACTAAAGCCATCACTGGAACTGACCAGGAGTTCAAATGGTGGGAGATATATTAGATGATCAGAGACCAGAATGTCCCTGATGTGGGTTTGGAAGATATGTACTTATATGAAAATATAACAAAATCAGGCATTAATAAGGCATCTACATTCTTGGAGATGTTCCCTTGTGCTAAAGTCATCGTATGGATTCTACTGTGGGAAAACCCTGCCACGATGATTATTTCCAACATAGATGGAGAAGATTTTTCTTATTTCACTCCAGACTACATAACATCAGAATGCAAACTACCAACCCCACATGGTATGATGATTAATGAGTGGGATAGCAAAGTGGATTTGGATGTTGTAGAATGTGCCAAAAATATGATGATAGCAAGAATAAAAATGCACCTCAAGGAAACTGGTGAATACGAGTATGCAATATTACACCTCTCTTATATGGTCATAGCCTTAATGATGAATAGGAGTTTTTTCCGGGAAAATGGGAGATTGTATAAATGAAGTTGGATCCCATTAATATACTATGTGGCCTTTGAAGGCACAATTTTCAGTTGGGAATATATTATATCAAGTAGATTGTTGTCAATTATAGCTGTCACATCGGGAGGGGTGACTCATAGAAGGTCAAAATTATACATGGCCTCTTACCTAATTGAATGCATTCTATGCAGAAACCTATTACCTAAGCTCGATTGCACTTGGGATCACACCAAAACCCTATGATATGTTGCTTATCAAGTTCTTTGGGTGCACAAGTATTCAATCTTTTACAAGATTATATCCGAAGAGTTTCTAATTCCTTTGTATGAGCTTATCTTCCTGTTGCAGCTGCAACAATTTCCCAAAATTCTAAAAAATTTAGGACCCCCCTTTTTTTGATTAGATTATTTTCTTTTCTTCTTTGATAGGGTCTGAGAGCTTTCAGAAAGAGTTTCTAATGATTGAATTGATTTACCACCTGTTTGAAATCCCATTCTAACGCTGAAAAAAATCCCGTTTCTATTAAGCCTTATCCTTACCTGTGAATATCTATGAAGCCACTCTGAATCAGAAGTTGTTAATCAAATTTTCCACCATTGCGGATAGATTTCCCTTTCCCTTTCCCGCCATTGCGAATGAATTTTTGTTTTGCATCGAAGGGATTTGTCCTTTTTGGCTCTGCCGTTACGGATGGAAAGCCGCTTCCGCCCTCGGTGTCGGTTTATTTTTTCATGTTTTTCTCCGCCGTTACGAACGATGTTTGTATTTGGCCTCCGCCGTTGCGGATGAGTTTAGGATTTCACGTTTGATTTTCTTTCCGATGTGTGTGTTTTGCCTCGGTGGGATATTGGTTTTAAATCGGAGGCTTTATCATTTTTCCTTCCGTCGTTGCGAAGAAGTGTTGGCTTTCATCATCCGATCCTAAAAAGCTTCCGACGTCCGATTGTTATTATTTGCTTTGCTCATCACTGCGGAAGGATGTATGTTATAGCTTTCCACCGTTGTGGAAGGGTTTAACATTTTGCCCTCCGATCCGAAGTTATTTCTCGTCCAATTTAAAACCCATCGCACGTGTGAGTCTTTGTTATATATGGGGATAAATGCATTGGATTATTCTATTGTGTTGTTTGTCCAAACTGTCATGATCATCCCACGCTGTCGACCCCTGGAAGCTCGTGGACCACAGTGCCAGTACTCGCATCCAGGTGGCATTTGAGGAAACCCGACCGTTTTCGCCTCGTCAGTTACGCGTCGCTGCCAGGTAGGCTCATTGTTTCCCTACCTCATTCTATTCAAGGTTTTATTTGGTGATGTTTGCTGCGGTTGGGTGTGTTACTAGGATTGTGTCCCCTATCCCTGTTCTGCTTGTGTACGAAGGTTTTACCCATGGTTAGGTTTGTGGTGGTCATTCTTTTCCCGCCCTGTACTAACACCCACATATTGAGGAGTCTCCTGTAGGTTGATTGTTCGCAGTTGGGGGTGTTTTTCTTTTAAACCCACGTATTAATTATTTTGGCCTTCGGCCTATGTTTGCTTACCCCATGCGTAGTGGATGGAGGCGCGGTGCAGGCGGCCGTTACGCCACCTGTACCTAGCTTCCCCTTGTATGATGATGAGGTCCAAGGGGAGTTTTTGTGGTGGGTTTTCTTGTGGTTTTTTGATGGTTCCTCCTTTGGTCGAATTTTCCTATTTTCCCGGTATTTTGAACCCCAAGCTATATGGATCGCGCTGTCCTGTGTAGTCCATCGGGGCTCGGTTGTCTGAAACCCTAGATGGTTAAAAGCTCTATGCCATTGTCGTAGTTCGTGAACTGAAAATAGCATGGATAGTGGGTTTGATGAAAGCGTCATGTGCAGAAAAATGATATTAATACCCACAGAGAATGGAATGTGGGGTCGAGTAAATGTAATTATTCTTGCCTAGCTATATGGTTAAATTGTTGGTATTGGAAGCATAGGTGACTTGCGCAGTCATACTGCATATAGCTACTTTCAAGCATCTCTTTCATTGCTATACATAGACTAAACCCCTGAACTTTGCACATTGCATTTTAATGGTTCTGATGGTCAGGGCATTTTTTTTGTTTTTTTACTGTACATGCATGCATTTGCTTCCCTACTTGTTATCACATTAAAACACATTGAAATAGAACCTTTGCATATGGATGTAATTCTATTGCGGTCTAGAAGATCGTTGATAGGATGTTTTAATATCATACAGAAATGTTTTGTATCATGCCACGATAAGTACAAGATCACGAATAGTGTGCATTTGGTTGTAATAATCCTGTTAGTCAGGCCAGTCAGGTTATGTAAGCTTATATCTTAGTTTCATCGACTAGTTGCTATCATATTATACACATAAAAAATAAAAATTTTGCACAATGTCTACAATTTGAATTGTTTAATATATCAAGGTGTTATACATGGCAAGAAGAACTCACAATGTCCAAAAGACATACGAAGAAGGCCCCAGTGGTGGAAGAAGTTCCAGAAGCAGAAGCTGGAACAAAGACTGAATACATATATGAAGATACTCAATGTGTTTCTGGTGTTGAGCCCGAGTATAAATGGGGTGAAATATATAGATTGATTTCCCGTAGGGAGGTTCCCGACATGGGCCTCGAAGAAGAATCTATCTATGCTAACATAGAGAAATCCTCTATCATGAAAGTTGCCACTAGACCAGAGTTGTTCCCATGCTCTAAGGTAATTGGCTGGATTTTTCCCCGAGTAGATACAACCACAATGATCATAGGAAACGTTGAAGGATAGGGCTATGCTGCATTTAGCCCTAGATATGTGGCATTGGCCTATCACCTACCAAAATCTCAGGTTTTCTTATCTGACGATTGGCTGGACAGCCTCAGAATGGACCTGGTGGAAACTCTTAAGAAATTCTCTTGCAGGGAGAGCTGTACCGATATAGACAGACCGGTGAGTATGATACAGCGAGCTTGAGGCCTCCTTACAGGTTTATAGCTCTGATGCTTAATAGGGTATTTGGGAGAGCTCATGGTAGACTCTTCAAGCTTGAATGGATACCTATTATCTTTCATGTGGCAACCCAAGGAACAGTATTCAATTGGGCTAGCCTCATATCAAGCAGTCTTTCCTCTTGCTTGGCCGCTACCATGGGAGGAGAAGCTCAGAAAAGGTCCGAATTTTACATGAGTTCAATATTGATAGATTGTATATTGTGCAACCAGCCCTTCCCCGGTCTCAAGTGCAGCTGGGATAGGGAAAGAATGCCTATGTATGCCGCTTATAGACCATTGTGGGCTCACCAGTACCATAGCCATTACAGAGAGTTCTGTGAGCACTTCATTATGCCACTCTACACGCTCATTTTCTGGAAGGAATGTGACTGTATGTTAGAAGGTGCCATGCAGGTAATAGGAGAACATGCAGGCTATTTCTTGACTGACAATGGCATGTATTTTAGAATGTTTGGAGGATCGAAGACACCTTTACTGCTGCCCAAATATGCAATGGATTATATAGTCCATAAAGAGGTAGTCAGGCAGGTGTTCATTGACGGAATAGGTAGTTTCTTGTTTGAACACAAGAAGACTGCATACCCTCCTTTGCCATTCAAGCTAGGAAGCTACAAATTCACCAGGGTGAAGCAAGCTGCTGAATTCATAGAGGAATTGGGGAAGTTCCCGTTTTGGTGAGATGCCTTTCTGAAGGAATGATACTCACGGTAAAGTGATGGAGTATTGTAAAGAACACAAAGTACATTTTGAGTATACTCACCACTTCGATAAGGAAGAATCTGTCTTCCGGAACGCCCCTAACATTGCAATGCTAATGAGAAGATTCAAGAAAAAGATTGCCACCAAAGGTGGAAAGGGTGATGAACAGGCAAAGGCTGAAGAAGGAATAAAAAGGAGGAATGAAGAAGCTCAGAGGTTGGAAAAGGAGGCTGCAGAGTGGCTGCAGAAAGGATAAGGAGCAGTTACTGGCCAAGGTGGAGGAGCTAGAAGAGCAGCAGAAGATCATCTTGACTGCACATGATCTACACTCCTGAGAACTAAAAAAGGAGCATCAGGAACAGATCTCTTCATTGTTTAAGCCGTTCAAAGAACATATCCTGGCCCAAAAAGCTAGAATGCTCCAGCTACAGACTGCTCTAGATGAAGAAAGGTGCAAAGTCCTTCAGATCGATGGTCGGTTAGAGGAAATCATGGAAACTTCCTCGTACTTCACGAATAGACCCCGGGAGGTTCTTGAGGTCTTAAATGCCAGAATGGCGAGGCTGGAAGGCAAAACAGAGACTCCAGTAGGACTACCGTCCAAATACCATCAAGCCCTTCATAGAGATCATGACCTAGTAGAGTTCTGTGTCAACACTACAGAATACTTCAAGAAGACCGTCAAAAGAATGCAAGGAGCGTGCTCAGAATACTTTAGGAGGCTCCTTAATACATACAACCGGTGTCAGACATACGCTGAACATAAGCTTGATGAGTTCCCAGAGCATAAAATCTTCATAGAAATATTGCAGAGTAGATATCAAGATGCAGAGGCCAGAATACAACAGATCAAGGCCATTGATGACCTAGTTTTGAAGAATGAAGTGGGCCACCCAGCGATTAGTGTGCAATTTTTGGAAGATTAGCTTTGGTTGAGCCCCGCCCGGGTTGAGGTAATCAAGAAACAAGCTGAGAAATTTGAAATAAATATCCAATTTTTAGAATCGTGTACTTTTGAAGGCATTGCCAGTGAAGCTCCAGCGCGGAAGAAGTTTCTAGACAGTCAAGCGAGCCCATCCACGTGAAGGACTAGTCACTTTTTGTATTTATAACAAATTTTGTGAAAAAGAAATTTTTTGAGAAAAGGTTAAGTGGTTGGAAAATGAAGCATTGGGAAGCCCAAAGGTTACTTTGGGCATCCCAACCATCACGCCTTTTGTATAAATGTAATAGACTTAAAGGCAAGAAGGGGTTTTTTTCCCAGTAAGACTGGAGGACATATTGTAAGAAGAACTATTTCCTTTTACAATAAAAAATTACAGTTTTCCTGTTGGAGAAAGAGATGTGAAATTTCCTAATGTTATGCAATGGATGGCGGAAAGATGAATTACTTTATTTTTCAGCTTGTGTCCATGAATCGTGAGATCGTTCTAACTTTATGGCCTATGTCTTATTGGATGATTTATGATTTATTTTTGTGGAAAGTTCATCAAGAGTAATGTATGTTGCTTATATAACAATTAGCTATCTGATTGTTAGAATATTTTTCTCATTCATGTGTTGTAAATATGAATATCGGCTATCTGTAATTTCTGTTTATCATACATGAAAATAACACATTACTCACAAATACTCATTCTTTTGGCTCCCCGGGGATAGATAGATAGGTGATTGGATAGTTAATTGATTTACTTCATGGCTGCATATGTGATCTAGATGTTTGTGAGCCTAAGACGAGAGGTAAGAACCTGCGCATCACATTGTGTATTTCCTTGCATCTTTATCACCCTGCATTGTTAGTTAAGCATTTTCATTCCATACATTAAGTCAAAATTACAAAAAATCGACGGACCGGACCGCAACCGGTAAAAAACTTTGTTTTGTTACCTTGACCTACAGTAGCCGGATCGCAAACTGGACGGATTCTCTACACCAAACAGTCAACGGGCTAGTTGGGAACGTTGATTGGGGAGAATCCTTTACTGTTGTTGCCTGTGAATTTCCAGGCCCCAACAAAATTGGCGCTAGAAGGAGGACCGCCAGTGCATGGCTGGCCGTGGAAAATTACTTTTCCCAGGATTACCTTACCAGCAGATATTTGAAGCTTTCAGCCTGACCCAGGTACTCACAGGTTTCGGTCATACATTGAAGCAAGAAATCATGTTCTCATCCTGCGTTGTTCTTTGCTCAGACTCTCGTTCTTGTAGCTATGCTTATGGCTGGCATAAATGTAAATCATCCCAACCCATTTCCTGCATGGAGAGAAAGAACCCCTTTGAACCTCACACCGCCTTTGCATAACCTACCTCAAGCCTTTGACAAGTTGTTACCTAAGTTTGACCCTGAAGAAAAAATGGCTGTAGATGACCACTTGCAAAGTTTTTACTTGGCTCTAGAAGGATTAAGGGCTGGGGAGTATGAAGACGTTGTCTGTAGATTGTTTCCTCACACCCTTAAAGGAACAGCAGCAGCTTGGTACTTCAGTTTACCTGCAAATTCTATTCCTAATTGGGACACCTTCGAGAAGGTTTTCAGAAGCAAATACACCACCCAAAAAACACATGCCTCATTAATGAAAGGTCTTGGTTTGTTAATAAAAGAGAAGAAGGAGAAAGTACATGCTTTCACTCAGCGATTTTCAATATACCTAAAGAACTTCTCTGAAGCTGACAGACCCTCAGACAAAGTCTTAATTGACTATTATACATCAGCCCTAGGGCCTGAGCTGCCTATGTTTGCCAAGATGAAATCCAAACCCACATTGATAGAGACTTATGAAGAGGTCGAAAGAGTAGAGGTTGAGAGGGAAAGTGTAGAAGATTATCCTAATCTACCTCGAGAGAAAACTGCAGATAAAAGAGTTCTGGTGTCGTCCAAACCCAGAGAGGAGCACTCACATGACCTTGAGGAAATGATGAAAACAATGCAAAAGATTTACAACCGAATAATAGACCTGGAAAAAGAAAGGGATATTCAGAAAACTTATAGACCCTACTATCCAAAAAGAGAGGATAATAACCAATGGAAAATCCCTTCCCCAAATTTGGCCTCATTAAATATAACAGAGATAGGGGGGGATAATTTCTGTACTTTTCACTAGCAACCTCACTCTGAGAAGAAGTTCCCTCAATGGTTGGATTCAATGTCTTTGGTAATGAATAAGTTGCTGGACTCCAAATTGACTGAAGACAGTGGTGAAAAGGGAGGAAAAGAACAGACCATAGAGCAATGAGATGATGATGCCATGCTCTTATGGAATGGTGTTTCGCTTTTCAACATAGAGGAAGATGCCCTCAAATTTCAATATACACCTCTGGCCACAAAAGATAAGAACCTAGAAATTAAGGGCCATGCAATACTTCCAAAGGCTAAAAATTTGCAAGAGACAGTCAAGAGGCAGGCAGATGTGATTGCTAAAGATGACATGTCTAAAGATACTGCTTGCAAATAGGAAACAGAGCCTCTTGTTGTACCAGCCACGTCTATGAAAGATGATGAGGAAGAAAAGGATGGTAAAATTAAAGAGGAGATGCCCACAAAAAACCAACCCGTGGAAGAAAAGATCGAATTGATTAGGACAAGGAAAACCAGCGCTCCACCTTTCCTTGCGACTCTTGAAATTTTGAATCATAAGGTGCATAATTGTTTGGTGGACTCTGGATCATCGATGAATGTTATGCCTCTGGAAGTTTGCAAAAAAATTAATGGGCAGCTAAAACCTACTCTTCGGGACGTCACTCAACTAGACAAGACTAGTGTCAAAGTAGTGGGGGAAATGGAAAATGTTCTGATTCGATTGTCTGCAAATGAAAAGATATGTCATTACATTGATATTGTAGTAGAAGACATACCTGATGGCTATGGAATGATCCTGAACCGAGATTGGACAGCAAGACTGAATGGGTATTTTGCTTCAGATTGGTCTCACTTATGGTTAACTTAGAAGGACAGCCCAAACCTGATTAAGATATTAAGAGAGCCCTATATGAAACACAATGTCACTAAGCTAGGAGAGGGAAATGAATCTGCTGAGTCTATTTTGGGAAATTATCTGACTGAGCTAGAGTTAAGACATCTTACTTCAAGAAAGGCTAGCTATATGAATGACACTCAGCTTGAGCTCCTTCAACTTCCTCAGGCTGTAAGATATGATTATATAATTGTAGACATGGGTGCAGTTTCAAAAACGGCACAGCTAGACCATGGTTAGGTGTCCCACGTCTGTTTTCCAGCCCACCCTTTAACTCTCTAGATTTAAAAAAAAAAAATTATTTTTTCAGGAGTGGGCAAAATTTTTCTTTCTTTTGCTTTGTACATAAATAAATTGTTTGTTTTCTTTGATGTTTGAGGCTATTTTTTTTCGCTAATTTATTTAATATTGTTTTCTTTTGATTTACTGCTTTGCTAGCTTTTCTTTTGGTTTTGAATAAAGAGGCAAACTTTTGGTTGCAATGGAAACATCAAGGTTCTTTATTAATTGGGATCTTGAGTGAAAGACTGTGCTCTAAAGTATAGAATGTCTTCTAGTAGCAATCTTCCTAACTGGCAATGCATTCATTGAAGTCTTACTTAACCCCTGTAAATAACTCAGAAGTAAAAGAGGTCTGGAATACTATTTCGAGGCTCCATCCACCTCACATCTTAAAATCCCAAAGGGGTGACAGCAAAAGACCCACGGAGAGGAAGCAGGGTAAATGGTATATCATATATAAATGATCCCATGCCATAATTTCAAAAAAGATAAAAGCTATTAAGAGTCAAAACTCCTGAAAGAAAGAAAGAAATACCTATCAAAGCAAAATATCAAAGCATGAAGTACTAAATCGCCACAAGAACCTCTCTGTCTGTGAATTAAAATATGAAGTATATTGTTCACACAAAAGGACACTATGGGATAGAGGATCCTGAATTAAAATTCAGTAAGAAAGGCCTGCAGGAGGACTCATATCAAAAGAACTAAAGTTCAGAAGGCACAAAAGTGCAGTTGGCATGGGAATGATGAACAAACGGATAATACTGTTTACACTCTGTTACAATCCTGTGGTGTCCAAACTGTAAACTACCTGAGGACAGGAAAAATAAACCTCACTTAATTGGTATCAAAAGAGTTATTCAGACTTGCAATACTTCTGATGTTACCATCTCCCAGAAAGAATGCATTAGTTGGCTTGCTTAGGAATTCAAGCGTCTAGAAGATTTCATTTTTATTCAGAACAGTCTTGCACTGGGAAGGAGTTAGTTCAGAGATCTGGAGTTCACCAGTTAGTCGCCAATTGTTGCAGCTGCAACAATTTCCCAAAATTCTAAAAATTTTACGACCCCCCTTTTTTTGATTCGATTATTTTCTTTTCTTCTTTGATAGGGTCTGAGAGCTTTCAGAAAGAGTTTCTAATGATTGAATGGATTTACCACCTGTTTGAAATCCCCTTATAACGCTGAAAAAATTCCTGTTTCTATTAAGCCTTATCCTTACCTATGAATATCTATGAAGCCACTCTGAAACGGAAGTTGTTAATCAACTTTTCTGCCATTGCAGATAGATTTCCCTTTCCCTTTTCTGCTGTTGCGGACGACTTTTGGTTTTGCATCGGAGGGATTTGTCCTTTTTGGCTCCGTCGTTACGGATGGAAAGCCGCTTCCGCCCTTGGTGTCGGTTTAGTTTTTCATGTTTTTCTCCGCCGTTACGGATGATGTTTGTATTTGGCCTCTGCCGTTGCGGATGAGTTTGGGATTTCACATTTGATTTTATTTCCGATGTGTGTGTTTTGCCTCAGCGGGATATTGGTTTTAAATCAGAGGCTTTATCGTTTTTCCTTCCGCCATTGAGGAGAAGTGTTGGCTTTCATCATCCAATCCTAAAAAGATTCCGATGTCCGATTGTTAGTCTTTTCTTTGCTCATCACTGCGGATGGATGTATGTTATAGCTTTTCGCCGTTGCGGAAGGGTTTAAGGTTTCGCCCTCCGATCCGAAGTTATTTCTCGTCTGATTTAAAACCCGTCGCACGTGTGAGTCTTTGTTATATATGGGGATAAACGCATTGGATTATTCTATTGTGTTGTTTGTCCAACCCGTCGTGATCATCCCGCATTGTCGACCCCTCGAAGCTCGTGGACCATCGTGTTGGTACTCGCATCCAAGTGGCATTTAAGGAAACCCGACCATTTTCACCTCGTCAGTTACACGTCGCTGCCAGGTAGGCTCGTTGTTTCCCTACCTTGTTCTATTCAAGGTTTTATTTAGTGATGTTTTCTGCGGTTGGGTGTGTTACTAGGATTGTGTCCCCTATCCCGGTTTTGCTTGCGTACGGAGGTTTTACCCATGGTTAGGTTTGCAGCGGTCATTCTTTTCCCACCCTGTGCTAACACCCACATATTGAGGAGTCTCGTGTAGGTTGACTGTTCGCAGTTGGGGGAGTTTTTCTTTTAAACCCGCGTATTAATTATTTTGGCCCTCGGCCTGTGTTTGCCTACCCTGTGCATAGTGGATGGAGGCGTGGTGCAGGAGGCCGTTATGCCACCTGTACCTAGATTCCCCTTGTATGATGATGAGGTCTAGGGGGAGTTTTTGTGGTGGGTTTTATTATGGTTTTTTGATGGTTCCTCCTTTGGTCGAATTTTCCTATCTGCCCGGTATTTCAAACCCCAACCTGTATGGCTCACGCCGTCCCGCGCAGTCCGTCGGGGCTCGGTTGTCTGAAACCCTAGATGGTTAAAAGGGCTATGCCGTTGTTGTAGTTCACAAACTGAAAATAGCATGGATAGTGGGTTTGATGAAAGTGTCATGTGCAGAAAAATGATATTAATACCCGCAGAGAATGGAATGTGGGGTCGAGTTAATGTAATTATTTTTTCCTAGCTATATGGTTAAATTGTTGGTATTGGAAGCATAGGTGACTTGCGCAGTCATACTGCATATAGCTAATTTCAAGCATCTCTTTCATTGCTATACATAGACTAAACCCCTGAACTCTGCACATTGCATTTTAATGGTTCTGATGGTCAGGGCATTTTTTTTTTTGACTGTACATGCATGCATTTGCTTCCACACTTGTTATCACATTAAAACACATTGAAATGGCACCTTTGCATATGGATGCAATTCTATTGCAGTCTAGAAGATCGTTGATAGGATGTCTTAATATCATACAGAAATGTTTTGTATCATGCTAGGATATAGACGAGATCACTAATAGTGTGCATTTGGTTGTAATAATCCTTCTAGTCAGGCCAGTCAGGTTATGTAAGCTTATATCTTAGTTTCATCGACTAGTTGCTGTCATATTATAGACAGAAAAAATAAAAATTTTGCACAATGTCTTGTGAATGTCTGCAATTTGAATTGTTTAATATATCAAGGTGTTATACATGGCAGGAAGAACTCACAATGTCGAAAAGACATACGAAGAAGGCCCCAGTGGTGGAAGAAGTGCCAGAAGCAGAAGCTGGAACAAAGACTGAATACATATATGAAGACACTTAATGTGTTTCTAGTGTTGAGCCCGAGTATAAATGGGGTGAAATATATAGATTGATTTCCCACAGGGAGGTTCCCGACATGGGCCTCGAAGAAGAATCTATCTATGCTAACATAGAGAAATCCTCTATCATGAAAGTTGCCACCAGACCAGAGCTGTTCCCATGCTCTGAGGTAATTGGCTGGATTTTGCCCCGAGTAGATACAACCATAATGATCATACAAAACGTTGAAGGATAGGGCTATGCTACATTTATCCCTCGATATGAGGCATTGGCCTATCACCTACCAGAAGCCCAGGTTTTCTTATCTGACGATTGGCTGGATAGCCTCAGAATGGACTTCGTGGAAACTCTTAAGAAAATGCTCTTGCAAGGAAATCTGTACCGATATAGACAGACCGGTGAGTATGATACAACGAGCTTGAGGGATCCCTACAGGTTTATAGCTCTGATGCTTAATAGGATCTTTGGGAGAGCTCATGGTAGACTCTTCAAGCTTGAATGGATACCTATTATCTTTCATGTGGAAACCTAAGGAATAGTCTTCAATTGGGCCAGCCTCATATCAAGTAGTCTTTCCTCTTGCTTGGCCACTGCCTTGGGAGGAGAAGCTCAGAAAAGGTCCGAATTTTACATGAGTTCAATATTGATAGATTGCATATTGTGCAACCAGCCCTTCCCCAGTCTCAAGTGCATCTGGGATAGGGAAAGAATTCCTGTGTATGCCTCTTATAGACCATTGTGGGCTCACCAGTACCATAGCCATTACAGAGAGGTCTGTGAGCACTTCATTATGCCACTCTACACGCTCATTTTCCGGAAGGAATGTGACTGTATGTTAGAAGGTGCCATGGAGGTAATAGGAGAACATGCAGACTATTTCTTGACTGACAATGGCATGTATTTCAGAATGTTTGGAGGATTGAAGATACATTTACTGCTGCCCAAATATGCAACGGATTATATAGTCCATAAAGAGGTAGTCAGGCAGGTGTTCATTGACGGAATAGGTAGTTTCTTGTTTGAACATAAGAAGACCGCACACCCTCCTTTGCCATTCAAGCTAGGAAGCTACAAATTCACCAGGGTGAAGCAAGTTGCTGAATTCATAGAGGAATTGGGGAAGTTCCATTTTGGTGAGATGCCTTTCCGAAGGAATGATACTCACAGTAAAGTGGTGGAGCATTGTAAATAACGCAAATTACATTTTGAGTATACTCACCACTTCGATAAGGAAGAATCTGTCTTCCGGAATGCCCCTAACATGATAATGCTAATGAGAAGATTCAAGAAAAACATTGCCACCAAAGGTGGAAAGGGTGATGAACAGGCAAAGGCTGAAGAAGGAATCAAAAGGAGGAATGAAGAAGCTCAGAGGTTAGAAAAGGAGGCTACAAAATAGCTACAGAAAGGAGAAGGAGCAGTTACTGGCCAAGGTAGAGGAGCTAGAAGAGCAGCAGAAGATCATCCTGACCACTAATGATCTACACTCCCAAGAACTAAGAAAGGAGCATCAGGAACAGATCTGTTCATTGTTTCAGCCGTTCAAAGCACATATCCTGGCCCAGAAAGCTAGAATGCTCCAACTACAGACTGCTCTAGAGGAGGAAAGGTGCAAAGTCCTTCAGATCGATGGCCGGTTAGAGGAAATAATGGAAACTTCCTTGTACTTCGTGGATAGAGCCCAGGAGTTTCTTGACGTCTTAAATGCCAGAATGGTGAGGTTGGAAGGAAACGCAGAGACTCCAGCAGGACTACCGTCCAACGACCATCAAGCCCTTCAAAGAGATAATGACCTAGTAGAGTTCACTGTCAACACTACAGAAGACTTCAAGAAGACCGTCAAAAGAACGCAAGGAGCGTGCTCAGAATACTTCAGGAGGATCCTTAATACATACAACCAGTGTCAGACATACGCTGAACATAAGCTTGATGAGTTCCCAGAGCATAAAATCTTCATAGAAATATTGCAAAGTAGATATCAGGATGCAGAGGCCAGAATGCAACAGATCAAGGCCATTGATGACCTAGTTTTGAAGAATGAAGTGGGCCACCTAGCCGTTAGTGTGCAATTTTTGGAAGATCAGCTTCGATTGAGCCCCGCCCGGGTCGAGGCAATCAAGAAACAAGCTGAGAAATTTGAAATAAATATCCAGTTTTTAGAACTGTGTACTTTTGAAGGCATCGCCAGTGAAGCTGCAGTGTGGAAGAAGTTTCTAGACAGTCAAGCGGGCCCCTCCACGTGAAGGACTAGTCACTTTTTGTATTTATAACAAATTTTGTGAAAAAGAAATTTTTTGAGAAAAGGTTAAGTGTTGGGAAAATGAAGCGTTGGGAAGCCCAAAGGTTACTTTGGGCAGCCCAACCATCACGCCTTTTGTATAAATGTAATAGAATTAGAGGCAAGAAGGGGCTTTTTTTCCCAGTAAGACTGGAGGACATATTGTAAGAAGAACTATTTCCTTTTGCAATAAAAAATTACAGTTTGCTTGTTGGAGAAAGAGATGTGAAATTTCCTAATGTTATGCAATGGATGGCGGAAAGATGAACTACTTTTTTTTTCAGCTTGTGTCCATGAATCGTGAGATCATTCTAAGTTTATGGCCTATGTCTTGTTGGATGATTTCTGATTTATTTTTTTGGAAAGTTCACCAAGAGTAATGTATGTTGCTTATATAACAATTAGCTATCTCATTGTTAGAATATTTTTCTCATTCATGTGGTGTGAATATGAATATCAGCTATCTGTAATTTCTGTTTATCATAAATTAAAATAACACATTACTCACAAATACTCATTATTTTGGCTCCCCAGGGATAGATAGATAGGTGATTGGATAGTTAATTGATTTACTTCATGGCTGCATATGTGATCTAGATGATTGTGAGCCTAAGACGAGAGGTAAGAACCTGCGCATCACATTGTGTAGTTCCTTGCATCTCTATCACCCTGCATTGTTAGTTAGGCATTTGCATTGCATACATTAAGTCAAAATTACAAAAACTCGGTGGACCGGGCCACAACCGGTAAAACCCTTTGTTTTGTTACCTTGACCTACCGTAGCCGGACCTCAAACCAGATGGATTCCCTACACCAAACAGTCAACGGGCTAGTTGGGAACGTTGATTGGGGAGAATCCTTTACTGTTGTCGCCTGCGAATTTCCAGGCCCCAACACTTCGTTAAAGAGCCTGACTACTTGTTGGAAAACACCATGGAATTTATTTTCAAATATGGGGATTACTATTTCTCTCAGGAAGGACCTTACCTGTGAATGTATGGAGGCTATAAAGTCCCATCAATACTACCAAAATTTTCCACAGACTATGTAGTCCATAAGGAAGCAGTAAGCCAGTTATTCATAGATGGAGTAGGTAACTTCCTCTTCGACGTGAAAAAGGAATCATTCCTATCACTTTCGTTTTGCATTGGAAGTTACAAATTTACATAGGTGAAAATCGGTTCCAAATTTCTAAAATATTTGGAAATATTTCACCTTGGGGAGAAGAGTTTCTGTAGAAATGACACAGAAGGAAAAGTTGCAGAGCATTGTACGATTGTTGGAGTGCACTATGAATACGATGATCAATTTTATAAGGATGAAGAGGTGTATAGAAATGCCAAAAGAATGTGTTAGAATAATCATCCCATAGTTACTTACCTTAGACATTAATTAATCCATTTTTGTCTTATTTTCCTAGTTTCCAATATTCCACTCTATGCAAGTTGTCTTCCACATGCCATAGAAGTGAAACTTGCTAAAAATGAGCCATGGAGCACTTGGAAAACCTATTGGAATCCATATTTAGCATATCTAATTTATTCCAGATCCTCCCTAGCGTATATCTGCTTTTTTTGCTAAGTTGCCTGCTTTATTGAGATTTATGGCAAAAGGGAAAGTAAGACTAGGTGTAGTTGACTTGTTTTTTTCTCTCATCATCCTCCATTATTTTCTCCTAATAAAAGAATTTATGAGTTTTCTTTACATAAATTATTAGCTTGCCTACTTGACTTTTCCAGTTCGTGAGCCTCTAGGTAGATTTGGAAACTTCTTTATGCACCTATGGGGGATTTGACTAGATTTAGTAAGCCTACTTTTTTACTATTTCGAATGGCATCCTTATGAATTAGAATATATCATGTAATTATATATTGTAGAAGCCTATGAATTCATAAGTTTGGCTATTTTACACTTATTCAATACAGATTAGTGTTATGTTCCAATTTCAGTCTCCTTTGTGTGTAAATTTGCATGTTTGATTAGAAATTTTGTGAGTGCAATTGTTATATCACTTGGGTTCAATTTCCACATGGTATCAGAGCCTTTGTAGATCGATTTATCTCCTTCCATATTGCTATTGCAGGTTCGACAACTTGACTAGGAGCACATTCTGCTGGTTGAAGGGCATAATTCAGAGCTATGGATCAATCTCAGAAGATCATCTTGACTCCACTTAATTTCTTTGAATGAAAAGCAGAGATGGAGACACTATTGAGAGTTAAGGGTCTCTATAGGGTGACTATGGAAACTGAGGCAGAGCCCAATGTAGCTGCAGAGAAAATTAAATGGCACAACAGGAGGGATGAGGCCTATGGCCTTCTATGTCTGAGCATATCAAGAGACCTCCTCTTCCATCTTACTGGATTGAAATCACCTAAAGAAGTGTGGGAGAAGCTTGTATAGATTTTTGGTAAGACATATGAGATGAGAGGACATCAAATCGAGAATGAATTGATCTCTTTGAGTCCCAAAGGCTTCAAATCCTTGCAACTCTACTTTTCCAAGTTTAAAGCCTTTGTTTTGCAGCTAAAACAGTGTGGAATTGAAAAGAAGGAAGAACAACTAGTTGTGGCCGTACTCTCAAAGCTTGGACCTGACTATTTAGTTTTTGTTTTGACCTTCCATGCCACAAAGTTGACAGCTCGAGCCTAGAATATGCCTAAGATTCCAGAGTTCATGGAATCCATTACACAAGAACAAGATAAACTGGTGATGATGGGCACCATCAAACCTTCCAAAGACCAAGATTTGGTTGCTGGAGATTTGAGGGTGGATTCAAAAGGCAAGAAGAAAGCTAAGAAGCCACCTAAGCAAAAGAGAGATAAGAACAAGTCTCAAGAGGAGCCCCAAGGATCCAAGAAGAACTTCCAAAAGAAGAAGAACAAACGAGAAATGAGCAAGTGTGCATACTGCAGTAAGGGCTATCATCCTAAAAGCTCCTACATGAAGAAGCAAATTGACATGTTGATCCAACTCCTGGAGAAGAATAACATCTCCCTTCCTGATTGCTCAAGGAAGAGGGAAGGAGGATCAAATTCATAGGACAAAGAGAGAGTACATGCTTTGGTTGCTGGCACATCAAGCTCACTTAGCTTCATCATAGAAGATGGAGCTTTAAGACATATGGTTTCAACCAAGGAGGCATTCTACTCTCTTGACATGTTGAAAGGTCCACCAATAGCGCTAGGAGATGAATCTCTCACTAACAGTTTGGGGAAAGGAAGGATTGATCTTGACCATGGTAATTTCAATAATGTATTATATGTTCTAGTTCTTGCCTCTAACCTCTTTTCAGTGTATCAGATGACCCACACAGGGTCTCCAATGAAGGTCATATTATCCCCTGATGATGTTGATATCACATGGATCTCGAATTGTAAAGTCATTGCAAAAGGAGTTGTAGATCACACTTCGAAGGTATACATGTTTTCACATTTTCTACCCTACTCAAACCCCTCTGCTCTTCTGATTCATGCTAATGAGGCAAGCAAGATTTGGAATGAAATATTTGGCCATCTTAACTATAAGTATCTTTCTGATCTAAGTGAAAAATAAATGGTCATAGGGTTACCAAATATTAAGTTTTCCAAGGGAGCCTGTCAAGGTTGTATCCTAGGAAAACACCCAGAGCATAAATTTGAGAGAGCTAGTCATGAGAGAACCTCTGAACCTCTTGAGTTGATCCACATCGATGTTTCTGGTCCATTTCCTCATATGTAAATAATTCAAGCCAAATATGCATTGACAATCATAGATGACTTTTCCAGGTATTGTTGGGGTTTCTTCCTGAAGCATAACTCCGAAGTTTTTGGCCTCTTCAAAGTCTTTAAGGCTTTGGTTGAAAACCAATCTGGGAGGAGACTTAAGATCCTTAGATCTGAAAACGGTGGTGAGTATGTCAAGTTTGAGTTCATTCAATATTGTGAATATGCAGGTATTCAGATTCAACATTCAATCCCTTACACACCACAGCAAAATGGTGTTGCTGAGAGAAAGAACAGATTACGGAAGGAGATGGCAACCCGTATGACGGAGGCTAAAACTTTGGCACCAAAGTTTTGGGCCAAGGCTATAAACTGTGCATCCTATATCTATAATAGGGTGACTCATAAATATCTTGATGGTATGACTCCATCCAAATCTTGGAGTGGGCACAAGCCAGATGTGACCCATTTCAGGATTTTTGGCTTAAAGGCTTGGGCTAGAATTCCAATAGAAAAGAGGAAGGCTTTGCAGCCCCAAACCCAAGAGTGTCTATTTGTTTGGTACTCTAAAGATTCAAAAGGGTACAATGTGATCAACTTGAGGACAAACAAATTATTCATTGAAAGGACTGTTTAGTTCAAAGAAGATCCTTTAGCAGCAGTTGAAGTTGGAGAGTCTTCTTCACCACAAGAACCATTGAATGTAAGTGAAGAGACAAATGAGTTTGTTGATTCTAATATGTCTGATAATTATGATTTAATTTCAGATCCCAACAGTCCTAAAATACCAAAATGGGAAGCAAATACCATTCATACAGCTGGGGAACTAGCTGGAAATCCTAGTGATCCTAGGAGGACTAGATCTCAGTTTGAGAGTGCCATGTGTATGAAATACCCTTTGTTTGCAGAGAAGTGATATTTGATGGTTGAATCAGACCCACAGACATATGAATATGCAGCACATGATCCAATATGTAAAACAGCCATGAAAGAAGAATTCAGCTCACTCCAGAAGAACAACACTTGGGAACTGGTTAATCTTCCCCCAGGGAGGAAGCTAGTTCAATGTAAGTGGGTTTTCAAAACTAAGTTTTCTACTAATGGTTCACCTTTGAAATATAATTCAATATTGGTAACGAAGGGCTACTCACAGGTACATGGTAGTGACTACAATAAAACCTTTGCACCAGTGGCAAAGATGGACTCCATAAGGCTAGACTTATCCATTGCAGCTTCGAAGCACTGAGATACATCACATGGATGTGAAGTGTGCTTTCCTGAATGGATATATTACTGAAGATATTTACATGCAGCAGCCTCAAGGGTTTTTTTCTAATCCATATTTTGTGTCCAATTTAAAGAAATCATTGTATGGGTTCAAGCAAGCCCCCAGGGCTTGGTATGCCAAGATTGATGGATTTCTGTTGTCATTGAGTTTTTTTCAATGCAAGTATGATCCTAGTGTTTATTTGAAGCTGATTCATTGTTCCTTAATGATTATTTTATTGTATGTGGATGACCTTCTAATTACAGGAAGTTCAAAGAAAGAAATTGCCTCCTTGAAGGATGCAATGAACCATGCATTTTCTATGACTGATTTGGGGTTGTTGAGCCAATTATTGCGTCTCAAAATTGCTCAATCCCAACATGGAATAAAGGTACATCAGTCCAAGTATGCCTTATATTTTCTGAACAAGTTCAACATGAAATATTGCAAGCCAAGAAAGACTCCCTTCCTTTCAGGAGTTAAGCTTGAAGAAGTAGGTTCTTCTCCTATGGTAAATAATACACTGTATAGGTAGTTGATTGGGTGTTTGCTTTACCTTATACACACTCTACTGGATATTTATTATGTAGTAAGTGTGGCCTAAAGATACATGGATCATCCTTGTGATATCCATTGGAGAGCAGCCAAAAGGATCCTTAACTTTGTTCAGGGAACAAGAACTCATGGGATCTTCTACAAAGCTAAATCTGGTCTTGATTTGATTGGGTTTACTGATAGTGATTGGGTAGGTGAAAACACAGATCGAAATTCAACATCAAGATATGTGTTCATGCATGCTAAAGGACCAATCAGCTGGTCAGGTAAGCAACAGAGTGCCATAGCACTCTCATCTACAGAAGCAGAGTACATAGGAGTTGTAAATGCGACAACTCAATGTTTATGGTTGCAGGGGATACTTGGTGAGTGTGGCTTCAAATCAGAGTTTTCAATTATTATCTATTGTGATAATTAGAGCACCATTCGAATATGCAATGATCTAGTTCATAGACAGAGAACCAAACACGTTGAGATCCATATGCACTACATCATACAACTTGTGCATGATGGCACCATTCACCTACTCTTCTGTGCATCTTCAGAACAAGTAGCAGACATCTTCAAAAAAGTTTTTTGTGAGAAGAAATTCAGCAATGTCAAATCACTATTGGATATTTCTTATCATGCTGTCAAGCATGATTGATAACAAGATTTTCAAATTTTGCTTTATTGTCCATGTTTAAGGGAGGATTTTCCCACTGGGTTTTTTCCTCTTTCCTTGGTTAAATGGACATGCACTATGTAAGGGGTGACTAAGATTTGTTTCTAGGCCCTATAGTTTTCTAATATTTACTCATAAATTCAGGCTTAAGGCGGGGGTGTTAGAATAATCAACCCATAGTTACCTACCTTAGACATTAATTAATCCATTTTTGTCTTATTTGCCTAGTTTCCAATATTCCACTCTATGCAAGTTGTCTTCCACATGCCATAGAAGTCAAAATTGCTAAAACAGAGTCATGGAGCACTTGGGAAACCTCCTGGAATCCATATTTAGCATATCTACTTTATTCCAGATCCTCCCTAACACATATCTGGTTTTCCTTCTAAGTTGGCTGCTTTATTGAGATTTATGGCAAAAAAGAAAGTAAGACTAGGTGTAGTTGACTTGTTTTTTTCCCTAATAATCCTCCATTCTTTTATCCTAATAAAAGCATGTATGAGTTGTCTTTCCATCACTTATTAGCTTTCCTACTTTACTTTTCCAATTCGTGAGCCTCTAGGTAGATTTGGAAACTACTTTATGCACTACGAGGGATTTGAATAGATTTAGTAAGCCTACTTTTTGACTATTTTGAATGGCATCCTTATGCATTCAAATCTCTCATGTAATTATATATTTCAGTAGCCTATGATGTCATAAGGTTGGATATTGTACACTTATTCAATACAGATTAGTGTTATGCTCCAATTTCAGTCTCCTTTGTGTGTAAATTTGCATGTTTGAATAGCAATTTTGTGAGTGCAATTGTTCTATCACTTGGGTTCAATTTCCACAACATGACTGTGTTGAGTAAAGTTTTCAAGAAGAAAGACATGACTAGTGGGGGTAAAGTTAGCAACAGTTCCAATGAGAAGCAGAAAGAAGATCTCTTGAAGCTACAATAGGAAGAGGATGAAATCAAGTGAGCAGAAGAGGCTCAAAGACTGTAGGAAGAATCTGAGAAGAAATAAGTTGAAGAGGCTCAAACAAAAAAGGCAGAGGAAGAAAGATTAAAAAAGGAAGGAGAAGAAAGAGCACGAAAGGAAGGTGAGAAAGTAGATGAATATTAAAAAAAAAAGAGTAGGAGGATAAGGAAAAAGAAAATTTAGATCGGGACACTTCCTAAGACAATCCGATAGACCTTACTACTTCATTAAGCGGCATGATTATAGAAGGCCACGTTCCTCTTGTAGAAATTGGAATCGTTCCTTACACACCATCTATGCAGCATACAATGGCATGCTTCAATAACATTTTTTTCAACAAGTCAAGGAAAAGTATTGTTAGAAAATAAGAGAAAAGATTAAATATCGGCACCCAACCTAATGTGGCCATAGTGACTGAAACAAATGTCATGGAATACAATAATAAGGACTGTAAATTATTAGCATTTGTGAATGTAGTAGTTGCACAAGACAATGTTGATAATTCCAACAAGTTGGTGGAAGATGTCGAGCATCATAAAGAAAATATGCTTAAAATGAAAGACACTTTAGTCAAGGAGAGAGAAGAAGGATTAGCACTAAAAAGGAAACTTGAGGTGACCCTCTCATAAAAGGAAAGGCTCCAAAGGGAGTATCAAACTTTAGAATTGAAAAAGGATGCACTGGAGGTGCAGGTTAGCATTATGGAAGGAGAGGAAAAGGATTTTGAGGAAAAAAATTTAGAATTAGAATCATAGAAATTTGCGGCAAACAGACAAGCGAGGGAACTAAGAACCCGGGTAGAGGAACTAGTGGCACATAGCAGATCATTGGAGACTCAACTTAATATAGCCAATGAAATTTATAATAACATTACCTCTTTTCATGATTAGGCCTTCATGATCTGGAGAAATGTCTATCAAGTCCAAGCAAGTCTTGCAGATGAGATATATAAGGTCAAGCGAGTCGAGACAAGATTGAATGAAATATCAGATGAATCACTCAATTTTGGGATATGACTACTAGAAGTCAGTAGGAAAGTTCAAATCCAACTGAATTGGGTAGAATCCAATTCAATTTTTCCCAAACAGTTTCCTCAGAATATAGAAGGAGGTATGAAAACAGAATTGGTGCTCCTGGAATTTTGCAGAAAATATTCTGTAAGATTGAATAATGAAATTGAAAAGACTCTGTAGAAATTTATGGAGTTCTACAAAAATATGTGCCAAGTCCATAATAAATGCCAACTTTCTTTGGCTGCAAAATTCAATAAATTCTCATACAAGGATCAACATCTGGAGTATCTCCAAGACGAATTGCATGAAGATGAACAAAACATTCAAAAAATTGACTTCATAAGTGAAGAAGTGGTTAAAACCTAGATTGCACAAGCCTCTATTAGTAATTATGTCTTGGAATACCTGTATAGATTGACCCCAGCAAAAGTGACAAATGTGGAGACATAGTTGGTCGTACACTAAGTAATCATGAGATTGTTGGATCCAGTGGATTATTGGAATATTACAGAGGAAGCTAATGCATGGCGGGAATACATTTCAAAACTAGCTAGGCCTACTTGAATTTTTTGTCTTTTTATGTATTTTGTCACTTTATGTAATTTATTATTTTTTCAAAGTGTAAGGCACTAAAGGACATAATTTTGGAATTACTAAAGTCCGGGTAGTTGACAAGTCATTTGTAATTGTATTAGAAATAGAGGTAGGAGGTAGAATAGAGGGGACTTTTTGTTGACACAAGAAGGCTAGTTTATTTGTAAGAAGAACTATTTTTTTCTACTAATAAAGAAGAAACATTTTGCTGGGAAAGGACTGCACAGGGTTTTACAAGGATTTTGTGGAATTTCGAATATGGAATTACTTCTATTCTATATAATTGTGAGATCATTATGACTTTATGAACTATTTCTTTAATGATGAATGATTTTGCTTTTCATATACAATTCTATGTACAAATTGAGTAATGAATGCTTTCTTATTTCAAAGTTATCTTTGTTAATCTTTTTGGTATAAATATGTGTATGGAATTGGAACAGTTAGATGCAATATTCATTATAGATAATAACAATACATTACTCTCATTCTTCTATATTTGCTCCCCAACGGGATAGGATATTTTAGCTTAGAATAGACTAGAAAATAATAAATTTGCTTAGATTTATATTTATAGAAGTGATTCGGGAGCGAGAGCGGTAATACGGGAGGTGATAACCTACGCATCTCTAGCAAGGTTCTTGTTCATCAGTCACCTTCATTTATCTTAGGAATTTGCATTTCATCTATATAACTAAAATTGCATAAATGGTGGACCGAGCCGCAACCCATAAATACTTAAACAAAATTTAATTAATCAGTAGCCATGTCGTTAACCGGATGGGTTCCCCATACCAAATAGTGAACGATATAGTTGATATTGGTTATCGAGGAGAATCCCTAATGTCGATACCTAGGAATTTTCCAGGCATCAACAGGTTAGAGTTAGACAATATTTTCTCGACGAGTAAAAATAAGTCAAGGATCGAAAAGAAAATTTTATGTCTAAGAAGTAACTCAAGTTAACTGTCTCAGTATGAGTCTCCCAAGATTTGGTATCAAATAAGGTTTAAGAAAGAAACCTTGTCTTAAAAAAGTAATTTACCAAGGAAAAAATGGCTTCCACTTCTAGTTCACATATGTTGAGTTTACAAAATCCAATTTCTACAAGAAATAATTATGAGTATCAATATCTAACAATGAAGGATTTGTTCATAAGTCAATATGTTTGGGATATTGTCTAGAATGGTTATGAAAAACCAACATGTCAAGTGACATATAAAAATATCACACAAGCTGATAAATATGCCCCAAGGGAACATAGGAAGAAATATAGAAAGGCTCTATTCTACATACACCAAGTCATGCATTAAATAATACTCCCAATACTAGTAGCAACAAATACCGCTAATCAAGCATGGGAAACATTAGAAACCGTGTATCATGGTTTGGACAAGGTAAAGACTTCAAAGTTACAGATTCTTAGAAGATATCTTGAATCTCTGTCAGTGAAAGATATAAAGTCAGTAGACTCATTCTACACTAGAGTTGTTGGTATAATAAATGACCTGAAATGTCATGGAGAAAACATAGAATACAAAACTAGGGTTGTTGGTAAAGTTCTTAGAAGTCTTCCCCAAGATTTGAATCCTTGGTTGTGACCTTGGAAGAAAAAAAATACATGTTGTTGTTTACCATTGATGATTTGCAAACCTCACTCATCAATCACGAACACAAAATCAATAGACCAAATAAATCATTGGAAGGTTCATTTTAGCACAGTCATCCATAAGACGTGGTAGAGGCAGGGGGAGAAACAAATCTAGAGGCAGAGGAAGAAGTTCTTCCAGAGAAGGACTGTAATGTGTCCTGGGGATATCAATGGGATCGAGGGACATGTCATTAGATCTCTAACACTAATTAGAAAATTTTATCACAATGTATTAATTAAACAAATATAAAATTGATATTTCAATATTTGTTTCATGGCAAAGTCATTTTAATTACAAATAAATTAATATAAATTCAATAATTATTCAAATGTCTCATCTGAGGTCTAGAAAGGATTACTAACACCTTCTAGCAACATCACATATCAATTCCAATCCAATTCAGACATAAATTTCACATCTAAATTCCATTTAGTCTTAATCATGATTAATTAGTAATTAGTGTTCAAATTATGATACTTAACGACAATTAGTGCATAATTGATGGTACTTATTATAATTTCATTTGTTTATCACTTAACCACTGTTTATCAATTCCAATGGCTAATTAACACCTGATAACATGTAAATTAGGGCTAATTACCATTTTCCAATTAATTAAACATAATAATTATGAAAATGATTCCACGAGAACTAGTTAACTAGTTGTTCAATACTAACAACTAGTCTTGCACAAATTCGACACAGAACCATGCCAGTGAACCAAAAGTGAACCTACAGCCATTATACATATATTTAAGCATGCATGTATAGCAAAATAAATTTCTTTTTCATATCATATTCGAGTACATAAACTAAGGATATTTCAAGTGCAATCAATACAACTAGTTAATAAACAATGCCAAGAATTAAATCAAACCAATCGTACTGAGTTTCGAGGTACACAAAGGTGAAGGAACATATATGGAAAATATAATTCTACACCACAAGTAAAGCACCAATAAGAGATAATATGGATGTACATTCATCTTTTATCAAAAACAAAGATTCAAATCCAAAAACTATTTGCCAATTTCATTGCAATGTAAATAGTTTTCAATTGAACTTTCCGGCTTCCAAATAAAGAGAGATATATGATTATTGTATCTCATGTAAATCATATCAGATATCACTTACATTCATATGGCTATATATTTACACCCATATACATTCCATTAAACAATCCACAAAATAAGTTTATTTTACTCATCTAAATTGACTAGTAATCCTAGGAATCACTAGAATATTTGAATCCACAGATCATAGAATAATTCAAATGCAATTAAAACTCTAAATAACATGTTTAATCAGTCATAATGAAGGTATATCTCATTCTGATATTTTTTCAAACACTTCATATGCAAAGTCACAAATCTACTCAAAATAATTCCATTGAAGGAGCTAGAAATTGGAAATTGATCTAGAATTTCGGTAGACATTTCTCCAACACTACCAAGAAGATTTATCCTCACATTATCACACACATTTCAATATTGTTTATCATATATAAACATAAAATAATCACTCATTCATTTTTACAAACACTTCATCTGATAATTCTCCAAACTTTGCCAAATAGTCTTATCGAAGAACTAGTTTTCGAATAAAAGGTAGAAGCATGAAAGAGAAGTTTCTTAAATGATTATGAGGATATGGAACCAAAAAAAATACACTATATAATTAAAATGGGAATAAATTTCATTTATGTAGCATAGGTACCAAATAATTATGTTCTCAAACAATTTGTGCACAAAATCTCAAAAACTAGTTTTCAATTCCTTCATAAAATTTAATTGCATAAATAGATTGAATTCTATGAAAACATTATTCCAAAAATAACTCATACGTTTCATAAAACATTTCATGTGCATACATAAATAAATCTTATCAGCTCCAAGTAAATTAAATAAACATGATATAAATCACTTATCTTATCAATGCAGAATTGGCATCATCCGGACCACATTCCCCCTAGCCTTTAGCACTGCCAAGCTACATCTGACTTCGACATGCCACCCCCGAGTTGAGGCCACAGATCCATAATAGAGGTGCACTGAAAAATAACTCAAGTATCATATTGATAATCCAAAACTTTATTCCTCACCACATACTTCCTTTTCCACCCCACTACCAGGTGCAATGGTAATCTAGACCCCATAGGCCATCCAAATATCACCATTCAACATCAGGATTTATGTGCAGGTTAAGTACAAATCCAAGTAGTGGAAACCAAGGAAAATCAAAATTAAGAAACAACCATAATCAACAACCATCCAAAAGAACCATGAAAAACAACCTCCCAACCAAGGATATCAAACATGTATTTATAGAACAAATAAGGTAATTCTAACTCAATGGGTCAAAATAAAACCATGGTAATCCAATTTGAGTCAATCCAATGAGGGGTAAATAAAAAAAATAGGCTAAATCTAATCCAACCCAATCAATTCAAAATTTCAAGCCACTCCACCCAACTCAAAATTAGTGAGGTGAGGTGTCACACAAGCCAAGGCATATTTCCAAAATAGAAAAGGGGGGGTTACAAATGGATTTACACAAGAGTTACACAAATATTTACACAAGTATTTACACAAGGAGTTACAAAACCACTAAAAGGGATCAATCAACAAGTGGCACCCACCCAAACACTAAGGAGGCCCACTAAATCATGAATTAGGATCAATAATACCAACATAAGATAAATTAATCAAAAGTTGGGTCAATTGTACAATGTTTGGGTGATTATTAATTAATAAATCCACTAAGGAATAAACATGGACCAAGATCATCCAAACAAGTTCTAAAGTACTAGGAATGTCCCCATTCTGCCTCACATTGTGTATCTAGGCCTCCCATACTCTTTTAGTGGTCCTCGATGTGCCAGTTGTTTTCATTAATTGATTATTTATAAAATAATAATACTGTCTCTAAGTCCTTAAAGACCCTTTTTCTGGCACCATGTGCCACAATAATAAAAAATTAGAAATTACATATGTCTGGGGCTTTAACACATGGGGTATTACATCCCCTCCCCCTTAAACCATGCATCATCCTCGATGCATAATACATACATGCTTTTACAACATTCAAAGGAATCACTACCTTCAGTTTTCAAGTAGTATTTCTTGAAACTCCTCTTTCGAGAAACCACAATATTTCCCATTACAAATTTCCTGTCTGTCTCCACTTCCTATGGGATGTGACTCCCTTCACTTAACTTATTCCTCAAGATATCACCATCCCATTTTCTGGCTTCCCATGCGAGAACCAATACTAGTAGCATGGGTCAATATTCAACCCCCATTACAGGGTCTTCAAATTTCAACAAAGATACATTCACCTAAAAATCATATTTCAATTAACCATATGATTAACATCATGTATACAAATGTACGATACATGATATAAGAGTATTCTTTAACTGCTAAACCTTGAACATAAAGATAGCATAAATCAATCACCATGGAACCTATACAAAATACAACAACATGAATAGCACATGAGAGAATACTTATCTCAAATTTTGGCAACTAGATTCAACGAGGCAATGTTCCTCCCATAAGAAGAGCATAATCAGATTAGAAACTCTCAGAACTACCTCTTCTAAGAACCACAATGCTTCCCACTACTACTTTCCAGTCTGTTCCCACTGCCTATGGGATCACCGTCCCATTTCTTGGCTTCCTGTGCGAGAACCTCGACTAGTAGAGTGATATGATGTTAGAAAAGGGGTGACAATACACCAGACTACCACTCTGGAAATGGATACTAGAATTCTCTCTAATGGAATATAGGAACTCAGTCCCAACAACTAAACCATATTCTTCAACAAATATACTTGAATAGAGATGCTTCTTTAACAAGGATGCTTTTTCACATTCCCAACAAACAGATGGTTATTAGTAAAGATATATAATGTTCAATAAGATTCTTAAAATAAATCTTCCCAAAAAAATATTCTAATTAAATACAGGAAATACTTCAGTATATGGAAGGTACTCGAGATTAGATACTTTTTCAAAACATACTTGAAATGCATCTAACAAAATATTATTCTAATCAATTTCAATAATATGAAATGCATCTATTGATACCACTGTCACGCCTCCATCCCTCTACTCGGCGGAGAGGACGCGACTAACATCTATCAATCCGGGCAGTCTAAGCCCCATGAACACACACACACACACACACACACACACACACACATATGCTTTGAACTAAAACATACATAAGTATAAACAGAGGCATAATGCAATCTACAATGGAAGCATAATTCATTCAATTCCAACATTTAACATGTTCATATAAATTCATAAACAAAATACGGTTGTGGAGATAAAATACAAGAGATTACTTATCTTAAAAGAATCTTGTCCTGCAACTAGCTATGTCGCTGCAACATTCCACCCAACCGTAGGCTAGTGTGCTCTTTAATCTCTTAGCAGCACTGCCACCACCGAGATAGGAATGATTTCCCCAAGGAATAAGGAACACTAGAAGACTTCACCCATAGCTAATGATACAATAAAATTCAGTCAAGCCAACACAATTGGGTTTATTAGACTTACGTAGGCAGTGTTTTACACTTAGCCAAATTTACATGAGACACAACCAAGCCAACATATGGGTTTATCAGGATACTAGCCAAGCCATCCTTCAATTAGGGTTTATTAGGATTACACAGGCAGGGGTTTACACTTATCCAAATTCACATGAGACACAACTAAGCCAACATATGGGTTTATCAGGTTACCAACCAAGCCATCCTTCCAATTGGGTTTTTCAATCTTACACAAGAAGTCGTTTACACTTATCCAAATTCACATGAGACACAACCAAGCCAACAGATGGATTTATCAGGCTACCAGCCAAGCCATCCTTCCAGTTGGGTTTATCAGGATGCGAAGGAGGTGGAAAGACTGACTGCTAAGCTAGTGAGCTCAACCCCAGAGCTATGAACACCCACACTGGATCTATCTTGAACTTTAAAGAATTACATACCCAGACCAAGAAAGCATTCCCTTCTCTGCTACACAGTCCCTCAGGCCATGCTTTCCCTTGAAGTGCTATTCAAGGTATGCAAAGAAGAAAATCGGCCTTCTAGATTGGGTTGTGAGGCTCCTTCACACACTAGGTTTATCAAGCAAGTATAGACTCCATTTCCATTCCTAAAATCAGTTTAGACAGCAAACAAGGATGTACACACAATTATCTCAATATTGGGATTATCAACTTGTAGTAGACGCTAAGGATTACACATACACACACTTAAATTACGAATTTCTGAGAATCACCTGAGCCAGAATGGCTGCTGCATTTTAACAAAGGTATTTGATATACTACAAGGATACCCTAGCAATATACTTTCAACGAACATCACAAGGATAAATATTTTCAAAGATCACCTAAATACTTTTGCATTTTAATGTAACAAGCAAAGCGAAGTTATATGCAATAGTTCTAATCTAACTAAGAACCAAAAAGGCCATAACAACCTATTACTTTTCATCTCAATAGAAAGCATATTCTTGTTAGAGATCACTTAAAAAAAAATATTCAACTAATATCAATCATACAACAACCCTCATGCATACATCATCCATAAATACATCGACCATCAATTCATAATATCTCAATGTATATCAATCATATATCGATCATGTAATATCAACCAAGGACAACCATACATGCATCAACTAACCATATGACCATCAATCATAGTACATCAATCAAAGCACATCAACCACAATACATCAACCATCATACATCAATTAAAATACATTAATCAAAATACATCAATTAGAATACACAATCATAATACATTAACTAGAATTCATAAAAAAAAATACAATTATCATAATACATCAGCCAACATACATCAAATGGAATACATTAATCAAAATACACAATCAGAATACATCAACCAAGATTCATCAAGGATAATACAATGATCACAATACATCAATGAGAATACATCATCCAGAAGACATGAACCAAGATGCATCAATCATACATGTAACAACCATAATAACCAAGGACAACCAATAATAGGCATACATACAATGTTGACAATGTGATACAGGTATAATCCATTAATCAACCAATGTCAATCAATAACATCCAATAGCAACAAATAATATCAAACAACATACATCAACTAATATCAATCATACACTCAGACCATATACCATACTTACTACTACTATGTATTATATACATACACTTGTTTTTGTTTTACATATATGTTATAATTCTTCAATCATATATCATATTATTATTAATCATATACACAATGTATTAGTCATATAACCTATTTATTCCATATTTAATATACTCATAGAATTATTATGCTATACCATAATATCAATACAATTATATCAATAATTACATAACCCAATACTATCATATTAGATAAGTTAGCATAGTAATAATTAGTAAATAATATAAAACCATACTACATGCATAAAATAAAAGGAGAATGGGAAACACAATTTAGATAAGTATTTAGGAAGTTACTCATACATGTAACAACCACCATCCAAGTGACATAAATAAGACTATAAAAGCATACCATCCATAGAGAATACAAAATAAATATAAGGTATAAATGCCACTTAATAAATCATATTAATATTTAATAATAATAGAACGATATCATCTTAATAACTTAGCATTAAACTAATACTAGGACATATACTATTATAATTACAATTATTTCTTATCAATTCATAATCATAATGTATCAGTAAATAAGTCATACTAGAGGAAGAATTTTGATATTAATAATTGAATGAGCAATAAAAGAGGAAAATGCACAAATATCAACCAATAAAGTCAAAGTCATTTATTAGACATGCACCACATAGTAATTACTGGTCAATCATTGAACAACCAACATTCAATGTTAATTAATTCTAAGGAATACAAAGAAATAATATCTGAAGTGAGGTTTCTTATTATTCAATTAACATAAGGGAGGTTAAATTAATTTTACTAAGCACATTTGTAAACTCCAAATGCACATATACATAAGATAATAACTCAGTAGAAGGCCCAACAACCGCAATGTTGGAACGTAAGCTCTGATACCACTGTTAATGTCCCCTGGGGATATCAGTGGGACCAAGGGACATGTCATTAGCTCTCTAACACTAATTAGATAATTTTATCACAATGGATTAGTTAAACAAATATTAAAATTCATTTTTCAATATTTGTTTCATGACAAAGTCATTTTAATTACAAATAAATTCAATAATTATTCAAATGTCTCATCCAAGGGATGAAAAGGATTACTAACACCTTCTAGCAACATCACATATAAATTCCAATCCAATTTATACATAAATTCCACATCTAAATGCCATTTAATCTTAATCATGATTAATTAGTAATTAGTGGTACAATTACGATACTTAACGACAATTAGCAGATAATTGACAGTACTTATTATAATTTCATTTCTGTATTTCTTAACCACTGTTTATCAAGTCCAATGTCTAATTAACACCTAATAACATGTAAATTAGGGCTAATTACCATTTTCCAATTAATTAAACATAGTAATTATGAAACTGATTCCACGAGAACTAGTTAACTAGTTGTTCAATACTAACAACTAGTCTTACACGAATTCGACACACAACCATGCCAGTGAACCAAAAGTGAACCTACAGCCATTATACATATATTTAAGCATGCATGTATAGAAAAATAAAGTACTTTTGCAGATCATATCCGAGTACATAAACGAAGGATATTTCAAGTGGAATCAATACAGCTAGTTAATAAACACTGCCACGAATTCAATCAAACCAATCGTACCGAGTTTTGAGGCACACATAGGTGAAGGAACATATCTGGAAAATATCATTCTATAGAACAAGTAAAGCACCAATAACATAGAATATGGATGTACATTCATCATTTACCAAAAACAAAGATTCGAATCCAAAAACTATTTGCCAATTTCACTGCAATGTACATAGTTTTCAATTGAACTTTCCAGCTTCCAAATAAATAGAGATATATGATTATTTTAGCTCATGTAAATCATATCAGGGATCAATTATAGTCATATGGATTTATATTTCCACCCATATACATTCCATTAAACAATCCACAAAATAAGTTAATTTTACTCATCAGAATCGGCTAGTAATCCTAGGAATCACTAGAGTATTTAAATCCAGAGATCGTAGAATAATTAAAATGAAATTCCAACTCTAAATAACATGTTTTATAAGTAATAATGGAGGTATATCTCATTCTAACATTTTTTCAAACACTTCATATGCAAAGTCATAAATCTACTCAAAACAATTCCATTGAAGGCGCTATAAATTGGAAATTGATCTAGAATTTCGGTAGACATTTCACCAACACTACAAAGAATATTTATCCTCACATTATCACACAAATTTCAATATTATTTATTGTTAGAATAATCAACCCATAGTATTTACCCACTTAGACATTATTTCATTTATTTTGTCTTATTTGCCTAGTCCATGAGTCCCACCATGTGCAAGTAGCTAATTGCCTATCCATAGAGGTCAAACTTTCCATTATTGACTCATGGAGCGCTTTGGAAAGTCCTGGGAATCAAATCTACTTTATTCCTGGCCTCCTAGGCGCCCTTCTGCTTTTTCTGCTTTATTGACTGCTTTTCCAGCTTTTAAAGCACATAAGGAAAGCTAGACTAGGTGAGGTGAACCTGTTTTATTCCCCTTTCATCCTTCACTCTTTCCTCCATGCAAAAGCATGTATGAGCTGCCATTTGACCACTCTTTAGCTTTCCCATGTGCCCTTTCTAATTAGTGGGGTCCTTGATAGATTTGGGATCAGTTGTTTACACCTATGGGGGATTTGCCTATATTGGGTAAGCCTGCTTTATGCTAGATTTGGATGCTTCCTCATGCATTCGATTTGCTCATGTATTCTATATATTCAGCAGCCTATGCTATTACAGGGTTGGCTATTGTACACTCAGTTAATATAATTTTGTGTTACAACTCCATATTCAGTCTCCATTGTTGATAATTTTGCATGATCAATTGTTAATTGTTGTGAGTGAAATTAATCTACTGCAGGCCTGAATTTCTACATGGTATCAGAGCCATTGTAGGTTGTTACTCTCCTCCAAAAATTGTTTTGCAGGTTCGACATCAAGACTGGGAGCCTTCTACCGCAGCCGGGACAGATTTTCTAAAGCTATGGATTCACAGAAAACTATCCTCACTCCCTTCAACTATTTTGAATGGAAAGCAGAGATGGGGATCTTGTTGAGAGAGAAAGGCCTCTACAAGGTGACTATGGAAACAGAAGCAC
>LPNX010513013.1:109875-137857 GCA_001517045.1 Pseudotsuga menziesii | reverse complement strand
TAAAGCACATAAGGAAAGCTAGACTAGGTGAGGTGAACCTGTTTTATTCCCCTTTCATCCTCCACTCTTTCCTCCATGCAAAAGCATGTATGAGCTGACATTTGACCACTCTTTAGCTTGCCCATGCGCCCTTTCTAATTCGTGGGGTCCTTGATAGATTTGGGATCAGCTTTTTACACCTATGGGGGATTTGCCTATTTTGGGTAAGCCTGCTTTATGCTAGATTTGGATGCTTCCTCATGCATTCGATTTGCTCATGTATTCTATATATTCAGCAGCCTATGTTATTACATGGTTGGCTATTGTACACTCAGTTAATATAATTTTGTGTTACAGCTCCATATTCAGTCTCCATTGTTGATAATTTTGCATGATCAATTGTTAATTGCTGTGAGTGAAATTAATCTACTGCAGGCCTGAATTTCTACATTTATCAAATATAAACATAAAATATTCACTCAGGCATTTTTACAAACACTTCATGTGATAATTCTCCAAACTTTTCCAAACAGTCCAATGAAAGAACTAGTTTTCGAATAAAAGGTAGAAGCAAAAAAGAGAAGTGTCTTAAACCATTATGATGATACAGCACCAGAAACATATACAGTATATAATTAAAATTGGAAGAAATATCAGTTATGTAGCAAAGGTAAAAAATAATTATTTTCTCAAACAATTTGTGCACAAAATCCCAAAAAACTAGTTTCCAATTCCTTCATAAAATTTACTTGCATAAATAGATTGAATTCTATGAGAAAATTATTCCACAAATAACTCATACGCTTCATAAAAAATTTCATGTGAATCGATAAATAAATCATATCATATCCAAGTAAATTAAATAAACATGAGATAAATCACTTATCTTATCAATGCACAACTGTCATTGGCATCATCCGGACCACATTCCACCCAGCCTTTGGCACTGCCAAGCCAGATCTCAGTTTGATAGGCCACCCCTGAGCTGATGCCACAGATCCACAATAGAGGCGCACTGAAGAATAACTCAAGTATCAGCTTGAGAATCCAAAATTGTATTCCTCACCACATACTTCCTCTTCCAACCCACTACTAGGTGCAATGGTAATCGAGAGCCCATAGGCCATCCAGATATTGCCATTCACCATCAAGATTTATGTGCAGGTTAAGGAAAAATCCAATTAGTGGAAACTAAGGAAAATCAAAATTATGAACAACCATAATCAACAACCATCTAAAATAACCATGAAAAGAAACCTCCCAACCAAGGATATCAAACATGTATTTATAGAACAAATAAGGTAATTCTAACTTAATGGGTCAAAATAAAACCATGGTAAGCCAACTTGAGTCAATCCAATGTGGGTTAAATCAACCACAAGAAGTTAACTCTAATCCAACCCAATCAATTCGAAATTTCAAGAAGAATGACTCCAAGCCACTCCACCCAACTCACAATTAGTGAGGTGAGGTGTCACACAAGCCAAGGCATCTTTCCAAAATAGAAAAGTGGGGGTTACAAAAGGATTTACACAAGAGTTACACAAATATTTACACAATGAGTTACAAAACCACCAAAGGGTCTCAATCAACAAGTGGCACCCACCCAAACAATAAGGAGGCCCACTAAATCATGAATTAGGCTCAATAATACCAACATAGGATAAATTAATCAAAAGTTGGGCCATTTATACAATGTTTGGGTGATCATTAATTAATAAATCCATTAAGGCATAAATATGGACCAAGATCAACCAAACAAGTTCTAAAGTGCTAGGAATGTTCTCATTCCCCCTCACATTGTGGATCTAGGCCTCCCATACTCTTTTAATGGTCCTCGATATGCCATTTGTTTTCATTGATTAATTATTTACAAAATAGTAATAATGCCTCTAGGTCCTTAAAGACCCTTTTTCCAGCACCCTGTGCCACAATAATAAACAATTACAAATTACATATGTTCAGGGATTTAAAACACGAGGTATTACAAGGACGCAACATCCGTCCTGTGAATTCCACTGATAGAGGACATAATTGGAACCCAAGTCAGCCAAGTGGTCATAGGTTTGATAAATAAAAGAAATCAATGTCATTATTGTTATAAATTTGGTCATTATGCATATGAATGCAGGAAGAAGCAGTATGACCAAGGAAGGAAAAGCCAAAAGAATCCAACCAACACCAACACTTCGTTGAGCACAATGTTGTTGGCACGTGAATCCCCACTTGAATGCAATGCTTTCCAAGAAACTCCACATGACATATAATATTTATATCTAGGATGTAGTAATAATATGACTGGTAATTCAAGCTTATTTTCCAGTCTAGATAAATCAATTCAAACTGATGTCACACTTGGAAATAATGTCCAAGTCATTGTTTTGGTAAAAGGTACCATTGGTATTCTAACCAAACATGGGAGAAAAATTATCATGCCTCATGAAGTTATTATGTCGAAGGAATGAAACACAATTTGATGAGAATTGGACAACTGATGCAAAAGGGTTACAGGTTCTACACAAAATATAATCACTGTGCGATTAAGGATAAGAATCCTATCAACCAATTTATATAAAAAGTGCCAATGACATGAAATCACTTGTTTCGATTAAGGATAATTCCACACATGAAAGGAAATAAAAATACAGGAGTTGCATTCATAGTAGAAATCAAGGAAATAGACATGCACTTCAACATGAAAGAAAATGACAGCGCTGATTTTCAAGATGCATTTCAAAAATAAGTTAAGGATGAGTCATGAATGTGGACTTTCATATTTGGAAAACTTAATTTTAGTGGGATGAAGCTACTGAACACAAAGAATATGATAAAAGGATTGACATTGATCGAAAACCCAGAGAGAGTTTATGAAGGACGCATTTTTGGAAAGATACATACATAGACTTTTTTATTTAAAAAGTCATACATAGACCGCACACCACTTGAGATTGTGCAGTAAGATATTTGTGGTCCAATGCATACATCATCCATGGGTGGATGCAATTATTTCCTTACTTTGATTGATGCCTACTCAAGAAAAACATGGGCATATTTTCTAAAACATAGATCTAATGCATTTAGTTGTTTTCAATAGTTCAAGGAACTCATGAAGAGCCAGAGTGGACACCACATCAAAATATTAAGGATGGATAGAGGAAGTCAATATTTTTCAAATGAGTTCCTAATTTTTTGTTAAAACCATGTCATGCACAGGAAATTCACTGCACGGTATACACCTCAGCAGAATGGTGTCGCCAAAAGAAATAAAATAACCATTCCGGAGATGGCTCACAACATGATGGAAACCAAGCATTTGTCAAATGAATCTTGGGCTAAAGTAGTCGCAAATACTGTATATATTCTGAACCGATGTCTGACAAAGAGTGTGAGAAGAAATTTCCTCAAGAAGCATGGACATGTAAAAATCACAATGTTTATCATTTAAAAGTTTTGGGTTGTGTCACATATGCTCATGTTCTAAATGAGCTCAGAAAGGAACTGGACAACAAGGTACAAAAATGTATTTTTGTTGGTTACTCTGAAGACAAAACTAAGCATACAAGTTGTATGATCCTATCGCAAGGAAAGTAATAATCACTCCCGATGTTCAATTTGTCGAGAATGAATTATAGGATGGAACCTTTGAAGATAATGTCAATATTGTGCTGAATGTGGACCATGATGACATGGTAGAGGAAGTGGTTCAAACACGACATGTAAATCAAAAATTCGTAGCACCATTGACTCCCATGACACCATGACATGGTTCAATAAAAGGAACGTCAATACAAGTCGCAACTAATGCTACGCCGACAAGTACACCGAGAGAATAGAATACTCCATCAAGAATTTCGTTGAGGTCGACATCGGTAGACCTAGTAAAGAAAAGAAGTCTACATGATATATATGAAGCTGATAAAACAAATTCATTCTCTTTCTTTGTATTATTTTCTCAAATAGACAATCCACTAAGATTTGACGAAGCAGTTGAAGAAGAAGTACGGGAACAATCCATGGATCAATAAATAGAATGCATTGAGAAGAATCAAACATGTGAGCTGGTAGATGCACCAAAAGATAAAGATGTAATTAGCATCAAATGTATTTAAAAAACCAAGCAAGATGATGATCAGAATATGCAGAAGCACAAGGAAAGAATGGTCAAAAGAGGGTTCACACATCAACCCGACATAGTCTTCAATGAAACCTTCACACTAGTTGCAGGCATGGAGACAATAAAAACAATTTTTGTCATTTATGCACAAAACAAATGGCCTGTTTATCAAATGGATGTTAAATCAAGATTTTTGAATGGCTATATGGAGCAAGAAGTGTATGTGAAACAACCACAAGGCTATGACATTCTAGTTCAATAGCATAAAGTGTACAAGCTGAAAAAGGAAGTCTATGGTTTGAAACAAGATCCTAGAGCTTGGTACAGTAGCATTGATTCCTATCTCACCGAAAATGGATTTCACAGAAGTGAAAGTGAACCGATGTTGTCACCAACAAAGTTAATGAGAAAGGTAACATGTTAATTCTCTGTAATGTATGTAGATGATTTAGCATTTACTGGTGACTTTGGAATAAAGGATTTTAGAACAGTCATGGAAAGCGAATTTGAAATGGCTGATTGCAAGGTAGCTCTAACACCAATAATAATAGGTTTAAAATTGATCAAGGATGATGATGGATCAACTGCAGATCCTATGTTGTTTAAAAGACTTGTTGGTAGCCTTATGTATTTAACAACAACAAGAGTAGGCATCATGTATGGAGTAAAGTCTGATCTCAATATTCATGGAGTCACCAAAACACTCTCATTGGAAAGCATGTAAGAGAATTCTGAGGTATGTAACTGGCACAACGAATATTGGAATAATGTATTCAACCCTAGAAAATTTTAAACTCATTTGATACACTAACAATGAAAATGGAGGTTATACAACTGACATGAAGAGCACATCTGGGTACACATTTTATTTTGGTATGGGTGTCGTGTCGTGGGATTTTAAGAAACAACCCTTAGTAACTATGTCTTCAGCAGAAGAAGAGTATGTTGTAGCTACACGTGGTACATGTCAAGATGTCTGGATGTGAATAATTTTAAAATACCTATCACAGAACCAGTAAGAACCAACAACCATTTTCTGCGACAACAGTTCAGGAATTGCATTATCTAGTAACCATGTGTTTCATAGGAGAACCAAGCACATCAACACAAGGTATAATTTCATAAGAGAATTAGTGAACAAAAAAGAAATTTTTTTAGAGTTTTACAGGTCTGAAGATCATCTTGCATGCATTTTTACTAGGCCATTTGGAGAGGGATACATTCTAGCATCTACGAAGTTATCTTGGAATGACAATTTTTGCTCAGTGAACTCTATCATCAGAGACAAAGTTTAAAGCTCTGAAACATTTTGTAATATTTTGTTTTGAGATCCCTATCTGCTCATAATTAAGGGGGAGTGTTGGGAATATTAATTAATCACAGATACATATCTCGTCTCAACCGACTCTATTAGAGTCCATAGCAAATTTGTTTCTATCAGTCTCTTTGACAGAATGAAGTGTCCATGTCTCTCATATATAAGCCAATCGAATTGAATTTTTGAAGATAAGTTTTTAGGTATATATTAATTACACTCTTTAATGATAAGTCATTAGATTCACATAGAAGCAAATTTTTAGTCTCCATATATAGAAGAAGATTGTAAATCAAAGAGAGAATTTGAGAAAATAGAGAGAATTTGGAATAGTGGAGAAGAAAGAAAAAATATGTGGAGATTTCGAAGCTAAAGCTTCTGTGTATTTGAAAGTGTTGAGAGCCTAATCTTTATAGAAGGTGAAATGTCCTTGTAAATTTTCAAGTTTATATTTATGACAACATGTCTTCATTATGTCCAGACAAGATTTATAAATCCATTTTTATTGTTGAATGCATGTTTTATTTAGCCACACATTCTCTCTAGAAGTACTTGAGTAAATGTCATTTACATTTACAATTTAAGTTAAAGACACATAGAATCCATAAACATTTCACCGTGTAAAAGTTTGATTTTTTACAACACAGTGGTTGACACAAGACTTACTTAATATTTGGTTATATGATATTGTGAGTTTATTGCAATATAGTCATGTCGAGGTTTACGCCAAGTTACCAATTAGTGAAAAGTGTTTTTCATATTATAAGTCTTTAGACTAATAAATCTCTTTTATAAAATTTCAACTAAAAGTGGTCAAAGTTGAGTAAGTCGGTTGAAGTAAAAGTGGTTGAAGTCTAGTAAGTCAGTCGAAATCGAGTAAGATCGTCAAAGTAAGAAAAAAATGGTCGATGTCGAGTAATAGTTATAAAGGTAAAAAGGTTTTGGGTCAAAGTCCATGTAAGTGTCTCAACCAAAAGTGGTTGATCGAAGTACGACCTGTTAAATTTTTGGTCGGAGTTGGACTTGTCTAAGTTTTTGACGGAGTTAGATAAGGTTTACCCAACGAGTAAATAAGTTGAGTCTCGAAAATAAAATTTTATGACTGAGAGGTAACTCACGTTAACCATCTTAGTGTGAGTCTCCCAAGACGGAGAACTTAATGATATATTTTTAATTCCCAATCGTTGGTTAGTTGGATAAGCATCCAAACCTCAAAGAAACCCTATAGATCCATTTAGCAAAGATATCGATATCAATGACACAATAGGACACACCTGAAGCAGGGAAGAAGCTGAAAAATGATGTTTGAGTCTAACAGATAGCGTGGGAAGTTGATGCCTCCGAGAAAACATATGAGTTGTATCAATAGTAAAATAAAAGATACAATAATCTCTCCAGAGCACACATTCAAATTAGTCAAATTAGTCAACTAAAAGATATAGAAATTGTGGTTCAACTTATATTAATTATGGGAAAACTCATCCTTGTTTTGATAATATCTCGATAACTATAGTGTAAATTGAGCTCTCTTTTTTAAGAGTCAGTGAGACAATGTTGTGATAGGGCCTCATCTAATCCATGTCCCCACCTTTTTTTAGAAATCAATCTTGCTTTGTCATTCAATGGAGAGGTTGTTACCACTAAAATTTCAATCCTTGCAGACATACTTTGTTTTCCTAGCCTACGTGGTGCAAGTATAGAACAAAAATACACAATAGTATATCCTCTCCCTAGATGATTAATTTACTTGAATAAGAGGCCCACTTTACCTTAGATCCAGAAAGTTGTCCCTATTCTACTGATCCTAGTGCAATCCATTATACCTGCAAATGTAACAAGAAACAAGACAAGGGATGAGAGAAACATGATAAATCAATAATCTATATTAGTGATCGAGGAAACTAATAATAAATGACAAATATTAACAAAAAACATGTATGGGAAAGGGAAACACTTTTGTATTATATGAAAAGAGAAAGCTGCAACCAAAGCATTGATTTCAATAGATTTGTCTCCACAAGGTCTTTGATACTCTCACACAACTCTCAACTATGTGACCTATTCCTCACAAACTCTCTCTCATTTCCTCATGTTATCAACCCAAATGGCACTTCTCCATCCGAGTACCAACACTTCATATGTTGGTACACCAAAGCACACTTTTGGATTGAAGGTTGCCTAAACACTATAGATGGGCATGACATGAGATGCATTCACTATCCAACCAGCTTGTCATTTTACCTTTCTATATGTTGATTGTCGTACGCAACTATATTCACAACATCTCACGACTATATTCTTTGACAACCGGTGTACTGTACGTGACTATGCTCATTGCAACCTGCATACAGATCTATACGCAGGTTTCCCTTATAGAAACTCATGTGTCATACGTGGGTTTCCAGTATCAATAGTCATGTACACATCCATTCGACATTAAAAATAATAAAACACGATTAATGGAGATATGTCGGGCCCTAATCATTAACTATCTCCACTTTCTCAACCTCCTCAACCTTCGAAACTGCTCTATTTCCCAAAGTATAAATAGAGGCCTTGAGGAGGGCATTAATCAATCATAATTGGAGAGCAAAGTTATGCTAGTGGTATATATTCAGAAGTCTTTGCAGCAGCAAAACTCAGAATCCTTTGGTTGCAAAGGAGTCCTTGTCTTAGGTGTTGGGTTGTACACTTATCTCATTCACTATTGTTAATAAAGAGAATTCTTCTTCCAACTTTGTGTTGAGTCTCTTTCATGTATCATGTTTGATGAATATTTTTTATTAAGCACTCTATATATTGTTCATCTAACTTGTCATATATACATGTATAAGATTTTACGTGGAGAATTTGCTCTTTGCAGGTGAAGGAGGTGCATCCCTGAAAGTTTTGGAGAGAAGCAGAGTGGAAGAAGAGAAAGCTTGGATCAACTGTCATTAATTGGGTGGTACAACATATATTCATATTTACTTTCTATACTTTAAATCTGATTGTATACAAGTTTTAGAAGTACGTTGGTAACCCCAGACCCTAGGTTACAAGGGTGTTTATTCTTGAACAACAAAACCGGTGACTTTGCTGGGGATCCCAGACTGCTATGGGTTATTTTTGTTAACCATTTCCCAGTATTTGCCTTGATTCTATGGTGTCCTATCATGGGTCATGCTTAGAGTGGTGTTTGAAGACCTCGAAAATTTTACACATGTACATGGGTTTCTCTTGCATACAGTCGCGTACAGAGTCCTGCATACGTGGGTTTCTCTCTAGGACAGTCACATATAGTATGCAGGTTTCCCTTTTACATAGTCATGTACAAGCCTGAGCATTGAAATTTTTGGGCTAGGTTTTGCTTGTCCCTGTCTCTCCATAAAGTTTGTTTGCTGGTTGGTCTTCTTTATAAGTATTGCACTGTGAGTTTGATGACCTTTTTAGCCACACCTTGTGCTTTCTTGTAAATCCCTTGAGTTCTTATTGTTTTGATTGTCTTCTGTTAGAAACTTGAAGTGGATTTTCCTGTTTGGGTTATAGGTTCAAGTGTTAGTTTTCTAAATCAGTGATCAGGGTTCTAAACACTGTATATCCCATTTCTATTTTTCGATAGTTTTTGGTTTTCCACTTGCCTTTGTTTGATCTTAGTGATTTCCTTTCATTGTGTCTGCCCAAGATAGGGTTCCAAGTCTTCCTTAGGTGGTTGATATTTGGTCTTATTAATTTGTTTACTTCACTTTGCTTACATTATACATTTAGTTTAATTCAAGCATACTCAAGTTTTGTGCATTTAGGTGCATAGTAGTTTTTGAGCATTTTAAAAAGTGAAAAGAAAACATTTAGAAGCTCTTGCATTTGATTTGAATATAGTAGTTTTATTTTCAGTTTTTAAAATATAATCTCAAAAAACTACAAAAATATAGTCTTTGTGTTCTCTTTATCGTTGCATTTTCATCAATTTACCTTTACAAAAAGAAAAGAAGCTTGTTTTTTTTTAGTGATATTTTTCTTTGGAAGTATACACCTTTGCGTTTTATATTTCTTATTGAGTCAAAAAACATCATAGTCTTTCACTCCACTTGCCTTCTGAGTAAAAAATAGCCCTTAAAACGAACGCAATAATTAAAATCTATTAGTAAATTTTATTTTTTAGGGCCACACACCTACTAGCTTAGGCTAGAATTGTGGGATAGGAAGTGTAAACTTCCCATAAGTATTAAAATTCATACATCGTGGACCAATCAATAGGTAAACCCTTCTCTTTATTGATAGTGGTCCGGTAGGATCCTTGGCTATTGTCCAAGGATTTCCTTGGAATGAGGGGCATATTCCCCCACCCACTCTATACGTAGGCCCATCACCCTCTTATGTAGGAGTGCAGTTTGGAAACACTACCTCTTATGCGAAAGGTTTTCAAACTCTAGTCTCGGCCCCGTTCACAAGCTCTCCATTTTCGTTGTTTAGTGGAGGGATACCTGCTCCTATCTTTCAAACCCCAGTTTCAATTGGGGCAGCCAAAACCTCTTATACTGCACCTCCCACCCATAATCCTGTGGCTTACAGATGGAATCCGCTCCAAAATAACCCATCCACTTCATAACCGGTGGCGGGGGGCAACCCCACCTTTACATATGGGAACTTGGGGGCAAGTCCTTCTAATCCCCATTCTGGTACATTTAGTGCTCCGGTTATACCTAAGCTTCCATTCCTGGTAACGTTAAACTTTCTAGATTTGTCTAAATCGATGAACGACCCGGTGAGGCATGATCCCTCTTGGCCACCTGTCCCCACAAAATTTCCATCAGACATCCCAAAATTCGAAGGCAAAGTTGGTGAATATCTTTGGGCTCATGCCACCACTTTTCATTTATGGTGTTCTTCTAATTCACTGAATGAAGATTTAGTTAGGTTGAGGTTGTTCCAAATAACCTTAACGAGTACTGCAGCAAAATGGTACATTGAGTTGCCTTCTATTGCGTTCAGTAGTTTTTGGGACTTGGCTAATGCATTCCTTAGCCACTTTCAGCTTTCGGTCCGATATGATTTCGGAACGGACTTGTTATCTACCTTCAAGAAGAAAAAGGCTACCCACATCTCGGATCACATCCAAGAGTGGAGGAGGCGAAAGAGCCTTATTAACGCCACTATTCCTCCTGAGTTCTTACTAGAATGGTTCCTTAAATCATTATTGCCTTATATATCTAAGGACATATCTACTTCAGGACTGACGAATGAGGAAGAAGATATCCTCAGGGACCAACAATTGGATTTTATTTATTCTCAATCTGCGATCTTGTATGAGATTATCCCTAAGGCACCAAGACCTACCCACGATGCAGAGAAACCTAAGCTTGGACGCCATTATGATGGTGTGGTTGGGTCCGTAAACTGTCCCATTGTAGAATCTTTGGCCAAACAGCTCCATCAGTTGTCCATCAAACATTCTATGGTAGAAGAAGCAAAGGCTGCCCCCTCACCCGAAAATGCAAATGTTTTTGCACAGACCTCTCAGAAGGGCAATCAGCAGCCCCGTGGGAAAAAGAAGAGAGGAAAGAAAGGGGAGGAAAATCAAAACAAGAAGAAACCCACAAATAGTGCTAATGAGGGCAATAAAGAAAAGAAAAAGGTGAAATTCCTTTGTAAGTTGTTCCATGAGGATCACCTCACCCATCTTTGTCCCCTTATGGAGCAAGCCTAGAAGCTGCTAAAGGCTCAACAACCAGTTTTCCTAAAGGATCCATTTCCCCAAGGGCATAATTTTGCTTTAACTTCTAATGTAGCAGGGGGCACTCCAAATGCCCCTGATCCCAATTATATCAACATGGTTCTATCTTCGACTTTGCTACATACTAGGAATAAAAACTATGAAAACGAGACTTCTGAGAAGGGTAAGTCTATACGTGAAACTTCTAACCCTCTCACGATCGAGAAGCCAGCTGAAACTATGCCTAAGATACTGAAAGGTGTCTTTAAGAAGACCTTGCATAACCCTAATGCTAGAGCTACTTCAAACTACTCCGTGGTTGAAGACTTAGCCCAAAACCCATGTGCAATGTCAGCTTTAGAGCTGTTACAGAGTTGTCTCGCCCAACGAGATGCACTCTTAACATCCTTAGGCAGCATGGAATTGTCGAGTCTCATGGAAAAATTTCACTTATCTGATGTTAAAATTCGCCTACCTTACCATGTATCCTTTTCAATTGATGTTATACATGGTGGAAATAACATTGGAAGGGCAGTTGTTGATGAGGGTGCTTCTACATGCGTTATGTCCTTGTCATGATGGAAAGCTCTTAGATCCCCAAAGCTAGTCTCGTCAAACACTCTACTTACTGCTTTCGACAGAAGGTCATTCTGTCCACATGGTATCCTACCAACTTTTGAAATTAAGCTGGCAAAGAAAACAGTGTCTGTTGAGGTGGAAGTGATTGATGCACCTTTGGACTATAATTTTCTTTTGGGAAGAAGCTGTACTTATCCCATGTCTACTATTGCATCAACCGTCTTTTGAGTGGTAGTGTTTCCACATGAAGGGAAGTTGGTTACTATTGACCAACTCAATTTTACTTGAAAAGGCCACATTGAGTCTAATGAGTCCACTGTACCATTGGTTGATCAGGTGATACCTGCTACTGAGAGCTTGGGGGCTGGAATGTATGCATCATTGATGGGCACATTTGATCTTCCATCCCCGATTAACTATATAGGTTCTACTAGTGTGGGGAAGTCCATATCCAGTGTTGTTGATAGGACTGATCCTTGGGTTCTCCCTTCCCCCCATGAACCGGAAGTTCCCTTATCGACAGTGGAAGTGGCTTACCAAGCTATCACTCAAACCACTATTGATCCCGTTCCAGACCCTCTCACAGTCTCAAAGGACCTAGAAGAGGTCTATTTTCCTACTTGGCCAGAAAACTCTTTGCATTCTACAGATTGTTTAGATAAGGTTTTACCTTCTGATGAAGCCATTATAGAATCCATGTGCGGAAATGATAAGATCTGTGAAGATCTTCATCATCGATCATATTTTCTTCCAAAGCTAAGCAGGATAGAGAATCAAGAGTTTCATATGAGACTGTTAGACAATGTTGATATACCCATCAATCCCTTACAAAGGGAAGGAATGTTTGCTAAGGGGAATATGGAAAATATTTCTACTACTATCCCTATCAACATCTCTGTAAATCCCGACGTTTTGGAAAATATACGTATCGGTGCAAACTGCTCTCCTGAGGAGATTGCAATCTATACGTCCTTGTTCAAGGAGTTTCGCAACAATTTTTCCTAGTCATATGAGGAGATGCTAGGCATTGATCTATCGATAGTTGAGCATGAGATCCAAGCATACCTTGATGCTAAGACCTACTAACCCACGTAAAGCAACAACTATGAAGGCTGAAGTTGAAAAACTGTTGAAAGCCAGTTTTATTTATCCCATAGACCTGACAAAATGGGTATCCAACCTTGTTCCTGTTGATAAGAAGCAAGGGACCATACGCATTTGTATTGAATTTCAACATTTGAACAAATCCTGTCCTAACGACAACTATCCCATGCCATTTATAGATCAAATTATTGATGCTTGTGTGGGAAGTGAAGTTTTCTTGTTTATGGATGGTTTCTCCGGATATAATCAAATTCAAATAAAACCAGAAGATCAACATAAAACTGCTTTCATTTGTCCTTGGGATACCTTCGCGTACAAAAAAATGCCCTTTGGATTGAAAAATGTTGGGGCAACCTTCCAGTGGGCAATGAACTTTTCCTTCCATGATATCAAAGCCATTGTCGAACCTTACCTTGATGATCTTCCTACACATTCTCATAAGAGGATTGACCATCTAGATCACCTAAGGTTGATATTTGAGTGATGCAGATACTATAAGATATGATTGAATCCCCACAAGTGCATGTTCTGTGTCAAGTCAGGGAGACTGCTCAGATTCATTGTTTCTAATAGAGGCATTCAAGTGGATCCGTTAAAAGTAGAGGCCATTGTAAATATGCCTCCTCCGCCTTCTATCAGGCAACTTCAAAGCCTGCAGGGAAAGTCCAATTTTCTTTGATTTCATTGTAAACTATTCCAAGTTTACCAATGGTTTCATGTGCCTCCTAAAATTGGACACCCCATTTGTATGGGATGAAACTACACAACTCGCTTTCGAGGCATTGAAAAAAGCTTTGTTGTTGGCACTTTTACTGCGTCTGCTAGATTACTCTAGGGATTTTATATTGTATCTGGCCACATCCGAGTCAACAATTGGGGTAGTCCTGGTCCAGGAGGATGATAAGCTCCAATAGCATGTCCTTTACTATCTTAGCCATGATTTAGTCGAACCTCAACTCAAGTACTCCCACGTCGAGAAATTGGCCTTAGCAGCTATCTATGTTGTTCAGAGGTTACATCACTACATTTTACTGAGGACTACAACAATAGCCATTGGATTGTTAATCCTTTTCAATATGTTTTGTCTCGATGGATTGTTGGGGGAAAATTCAACAAATGGATATTCATTCTCCAAGAATTTGACTTGGATTTTCAGTCCACTAAATCTAAAAGATCCTTAGTTTTTGTTGAGCTTATAGCAAAATTTCCAAGAGAAGAAGATGTAGTCATTGAATAAGACTCATTCCCAAATGAGTATATCTTCTTGATATCCACCTCTAACCCCTAGTACAGAGGTATACTTATATATCTCTAGACTTTGAAGTATCCTGCAGCTTCCTCGTGGGAGGAACAACGTAAACTATGCCTTCATGCTAAGAACTACCACATCATAGGAGACACTTTATATTGTAGGGGGGTAGATTCTGTTTTGCATCGATGTCTTACCCATGAGGAAGTAGAGATTGTCTTGAATGATGCCCATAGTGGAGTATGTGGGGGTCATTTATGTGGGTTAGCAACGGCCTAGAAGATACTACGTGTCGGTTATTTCTGGCCCATGATCTTCAAGGATTGTGCAGAAGCCATGAAGCGTTGTCATCCTTGTCAGCTTTACACTAGGAATATGCGGTCACATCCCACTTCGTTATTTCCCATTGTCTCGGTGGACCCCTTCATGAAGCGGAGAATTGATTACATGACATGTAACCTAGCCTCGGTTGGGGGGCACAAATATATCTTTGTTACTATAGACTATTTTATGAAATGGGTAGAGGCAATGCCCACCTTTGAAGCTGATTGGGAAACTGCAACTTTTTTTGTGTTCAATCAAATTATAGCACGGTTTGGTATACCCAAGGTGATTGTCACTGACCATGGCAGTCATTTTCAAAATAGCATGTTGATGGAAATGACCACTATGCTTGGATTCAGACAAGAACATTCATCTTCATACTATCCTCAATCAAATGGTCAGGTTGAGGGTGTTAATAAAACTTTGAAGACTATCCTCAAGCGTACTATTGATGCATCCCGTTCTAACTAGCATATCATGTTATACCATGCACTTTGGGCGTATCGAACTAATGTAAATTTTTTTACGTGTTTCTCCCCCTTCCAACTCGTTCATGGAGTGGAATCCATTACCTCGGTTGAATGTGAAATCATGTCCTTGAAAACAACTATTCATGTCTTACCTGATACGATGGAGGTTGAAGAATGTCTAGTACATTTAGAACATCTTGATGTGAAGCATAGAGATTCGCTGATAGCAAATCAAGCTTACAAAAATAGGCTCAAAAGCCAATATGATAAGTCAGTCAAGCCTCAAATTTTCTGTGAGGGGGAACTTGTTTTGCTCTGGGACCAAGACAAAGAACTCCTGGGGGAAGGAAAGTTCATGTAATGTCCCTGGTTTTGACCCCGTTTGCATGATGTATATATTGTAATTAATCGTGGTGAGGAGCTCAAGGCAAAAGCCCCACCATCGATTTGGTTGTGTATGTTTCGGCAATGGGGGATAATTGCCAATGGTATGTCGTGCTATCCGGCACATTTTAATTCGGCATCATGTAAATCCGCACATCAATTAAAATAAACCACAACCAACTACGGCAGTGCAACGTTGAATGAAAAGGGCATGGTTCCAAAGGATAAGGGGTGGGGGATGTCAAACCTTGGTTATGGGGGAAAAACCCATGTTTTGTCACCTTGTTGATTTTCCATCTTCCCTTGTTAACCTCTTTAATGCTTCAGCTGGTGGTTGGGGGAGTTATTGCTGAAGTGTTGGTGGTTGTGGCAGGCTGTCAGCCTTACCCACTTGCTCACTCCACCCACGTCTGCCCATTCTTCTCCCTCACGCACTCTTCCTTGGTAAGTTCACACTCACCATGATTTTGGGTCCGTTGGCTTCTCACGCATAGGTTTTGGGGCGTTTTTGGTCTCACAAAGGCATTTTCTTGGCTCCACAAGTTGCTAAACGCTGAGGGAACTTGCAATTCGCATCCTCCCGACTGCTATGCATTCTCACGCAGAGAATTTCCCCTCCCTTTTTTCATTTCCGCGCACAGGAATTTCTGGGTTTTACCCACGTGATTTTCTTCTGCGGATCTGTGCATAGTGTGGCCGTATCCCTCACTCACGGGACGATTGTGAGTTTTGCATTGTTTCTCACGCTCACCCACAGGCTGGGAGACTATGATTTCTTCCCCAACGCGATCTGTATATGTTTTCTTGGTGATTTCGTTGCCCAGGACGGGGTGTGTTTTCCCACGTTGTTGGCTATGGTTGTTGTGGTATTCCTTACATGCTGGGGACTATTGTAAATTTGTGTGAGAGTCATTTTTGCCACAATAGGGCCAAGAATGACTCAGAATTCATTTTCCCTGTTTAAGCTGTGACAGCTGAGTAATTGCCTGAGTGCAATGGTTAGTCTTCGGACTGTGCTGGCTTGGCTTGTCTGTTGAAAGCCTGTGAAACCCAGTTGTGTTAATTTGTTGTTTGTATCCCTTGGCTATGTATAAGCCTGCAATTGACCCTTATTCCGGAGGAACCATGCCCAACTCGGGGGTGGCAGCATTGTTGAGAGACTGATGAGCACGCTGGACTATGGTTGGGTGGAACGTTGCAGCGATGTAGCTGGTTGCGGGCAAGTTCTTAATCGAAAGATAAGTGTTGCTGTTACTTCACCTCTACAATTTATATACTGTATTATGTGAAATGATGAACATGCTCAATGCTAGAAATGTTCATGTATGTTTGCTTCCGCTGTATGAATAAAGACTATGCATCTGTGTATGCTTGCAAGTTTTATTTTCAGCATTTGATTTCTGTTTTATCTTCATGGGCTATTTGCCCGGCTGTGTTTGGTGTTCGTCGCGTCCTCTTCGTTGGTTGAGGGATGGGGACGTGACAGTTCAAGTCCATGTGGTTGGGGCCTTATGTCATGTGAAAGGTCTTAAATAAGGGTATGTATGAATTGATTGATTTTGATGGGAATAAGCTTCCTGAGCCTAGAAATGGGCTCTACTTGAAGAAGTACTATGCTTAGGCTTAGCACTTTTTCTTGTATTTTATTGTATGTATTTTTATGTACACTAGTTCATCGGTTTATGTTTTTTATACCATCTGCTGGTTATTTCAGATGTCTTCCGAGAGGTTCGTAGGTTTTGCTGATGGCACCAGTCGCCACACCTGTAATATAGCTTTAGTTGCATGGGTCATTTATTCTCCCTCGGGACAGTTAGTTCCCTCGGGAGGCGCTTGCTTAGGTCCTAATTCTAATAATGGTGTTGAGTATAGCGCTGTAATTGAGCTTCTATGGGATGCTTCGTCACATGGTATCACTCAGTTGGAAGTCTTCATGGACTCTCAACTGGTGGTTTCCCAGCTCAATCAAGCTTATCAGGTGCGGAAACCTATTCTATTATGTCAGTTTATGCAAGTTAGGTTGTTGGAAAGAAATTTTGAATTCATTACATTCAATCATATTCCAAGGAATGAAAATTCATTAACTGATGCATACGCTAATTACATCTTGGATTGGCATTGGATCAAATTCCATCAAATTCCCTAGATCTAAGCTGGATCACCCTGGTCACTTGGACCGCATTGGTCCCCCCGGTCTCCCTGTACTGTAGCTTCTTTAGCCTCTTCGGCCTTAGCAGCCTCAACAACATCTATGTATACTAAAACTGCTCTAGCTACCCACCTCAAAAGGCGTATCCAGATAGGTGGAACACCAACCACAAACTCCTGCATGATGGGCGGGATGTGCTCAATCCATAAGGTGGGTACCCTCTAGGTAAGCCTCTCCAACTTCCCCTCAAGAACCCTAATCAGCCCCTGGTCTTCTCCGAAGATAGGACACACATACATGCGTGGATGCCCTTCAAAGAAGACTGATCCAATATCTACATTTTGACATGTTTATAGGATTAGAAATCTTATACATATGTATATATCTCTATATTGAAAATTCATAAAAATTTTAAAAACTTGAAAATAAAAATTACCTAACTCTCCCCATGCTCCTCCTGGAGGGAGGACGAGGTCTGGATCACCACGTAAATCCATCCTAGCATATGGAAACTACTCCAGTGCTGGAAACTGTCGCACCCACCAAAAGTAAAAGTCGTCATCATAAACACTCTGGACTGAGCCACCACCTTCCAGAAAAATATCTCTCCATCTACTCATCCTAGGCTGACGAGGGGAACGAACTGGTAGGGGTAACGCAAGGATCAATCCCGACACTCTTTCTCGAAGAAGGATACTAGTGTGCTAGAACATCCAAAATTATTCCTCCTTCCTCTCTTGCAGTTAGAGAGTTGTTTTCTCAAAATCGGGATCACTCCCGAACACCAATCCTATAGGGCCCCCTGCATACAATCCACTGCTAGTATCATATGTAGCAAGGTTAAGAGAAGATGATCCCACAACCCTCACTATGGTACTTGTTAATACCTATAGAGGAAAATCACGTATCTGTATAATAGGGATGCAACTCCCTCTCTTTTGTGTACCTGGTGCGTAGTATATGTCAATGTAGTTTTTGACACTTAGAGGGTCACCGCCTCTGCCGGTGCCTTCCAAGTTGACTGGAGCTCCCCGTCGTGATAGAACGGCAATGAAATAGATTTCCTCTAAAGTAATATCCAAGGACTCACCTTGAAGTTCAAACATGCCCAAATCATGATCCCAGTAATTTATCATGAACTCTAGCAGGCGGACATTGGCCCGCATAGGTGATGTATAGAAAAATTTCAACAACCCACTTGAACATAAAACATTCACGGTGGGGGCACTTTGGAGTGCTTCTTGGTCCATATCCTCATGTTTGCGCTCCCTCCACTCAAGCACCATCTTCAAACCTAGTAAAACAAGCATTGCAAACCTTTAGTTTCATGTAAAATTTCAAAACTTTGACCCTACATGTTTTTTATCCACCTCGCGTAGCGTACACGACTGTCTATTTAGGCATGTTGCATACTATACGTGACTGTCCTTCAGGGAAACCTGCGTACAAATTGCATGTACATGAGTTTCAATATAGCGAACCCATGTACACAGCGTTCCTTTGTTGATGCCTGTAACACCCTGGTTTTGACCCCGTTGCATTAAATGTACATGATGTATATATTGTAATGAATGGTGGGTGGAGCTAAAGTCCAAGGCCCCAGCATCGACTAGTTATGCTATGTTTCGGATTGAAATTGTCACCGATGGTATATTGGGGCATACGACATACATATTAAGTTTTTTCATCATGTAAATATAAATCTTTTAATTAAATAACCCAACCAGCTATGGTCGCGGCAACTAAATTGAGAAGGGGCATGATTCTCAGAAGGATGAGGGGGGCGGGGGCGGGGAAATGTCAAACCTGGAACCAATGGGGAAGAATCCATGTGTCATCACCCTGTTTGAATTGCTCAAATTACCTTGTCTTATCCAACTACCATTTTAATGCTCTGCAGGGTAGTTGAGGCAGTTATTACTAGGGAGTGGAGTGTGGCAGGATTGTCAGTCCTTGCCCACACGCAAACTCCACCAGTGAATGGAACCTCACGTTGGGCAGAGGAAATCAACTCTTCAGGTTATTCCACTCTCTCCACTATGCCATTCTTTCCCTTGTCTGTTCATCCTCACACAGGGACGGTAGTCTTAGGATTTCCATGTATAAGCTTCTTTTGGCGGTTTTTGTCTCACGCAGCCAGGAAGAGGGATCCATTTCGGATGTCATTCACGTTTCCACAGAGTGGTGTCTAGTATGTTTTCCATCTGAATTCCATAGTTCTGATGTCAATTTCCCTCACGCATAGGTTTTTCCATGTATAAGCTTCTTTTGGCGGTTTTTGTCTCACGCAGCCAGGAAGAGGGATTCATTTCGGATGTCATTCACGTTTCCACAGAGTGGTGTCTAGTATGTTTTCCATCTGAATTCCATAGGTCTGATGTCAATTTCCCTCACGCATAGGTTGGGAGTCTATATCGTCTTCCCCATTTGCGGCCTGTGTAAGTATTTTCCGGTTGTTTCGTTGTCCAGGAGGGGCTGTTGTTTTCCCCACATTGTTAACTATGTTTGTTGATACGTTTTGAGACTACAGTAAGTTGCTTGGGAGTCATTTTGGCCATGATAGGGCCAAGAACGACTCAGGAGTCATTTTCCTTGTCTAAGGTGTAACTGCTGATTGATTGCATGCGTGCAATGGTTGGTCTTCAGACTGTGTTGGGAGAAGGGATGGGGGTTTGGTTTGCTTGATAAACTTGGTGTGTTTGGAAATCACACAGACAGAGCTAGAGGGATAGCTTTCTTCTCCACAACCCCTGAATAACACTGGAAGGGAAGTCAGGGCCTGAGGGACTGTGCAGCAGAGAAGGGATTGATTCCTTGTGTTGGGTGTGTGTGGGTGTCTTAAAAGTTAGGTTAGTTCTAGTGTAGGTATTCCTAGCTCTGTAATGGGCTCACCATCTTAGCATTTATCCTTTCCCAACTCCTGAATGGCTTGGCTGTGTTTTGTGTACCCTTGGCTATGTGTAAGCCTGCTTGTTCCTTATTTTTTGGGGAATCATGCCCAGCTCGAGGGTGGCAACATTGCTGAGAGATTTAGGAGCATGCTAGCCTATGGTTGGGCGGAACGTTGCAGCGAAATAGCTGGTTGTGGAACGAGTTATTCATAAGATAAGTAATCTTTTCCATTTTACTTCTGCAATCATATTATTGATAATGAATATGATGAACATGTTGAATGATTGTATGAATGTATGTTGCTTCTGCTGTGTATGATAAATAATTATGTATCTGTGTATGTTCTACTTCAATGCATTTTATCATTCAGTATTTTTATGAATGCACATGTTCATGGGGCTGGTAGCCCGGATGGTTAAGGCCATGGTGGCATCCTCTTCGCTGGTCGGAGGGTTGGGGACGTTATAGTGTGGTATCAGAGCTTGGAGGTTGCAGCATGGGCCTCTATGAACCATGAAGAACCAGTTAGCAGAGTCATGTTTCCTTTTTCCTAGGAGAAATTGGTGAATGACTGGAAAAGTCACAAAATTTGTCTAAGTGAGTGAACTATCGGTTCATCGGAACACTTAGTGGGAAGGACTTCCGATGTAGAAGAGAGCTAGGCGGAAGCACACCCGACAAAGAATAGTTGGAAGGAAAAAAAAATTCTAAGTGTTCGTTGGCCATCGACAGAAAATAGATGTTGGGTTCACCAACACCGTGGAATAATTTAGTGGTTTGTCTGTTCTCCATTGCGGCTACCACAGGGACTAAAATGTCGATGCAGCAGTGTTAGTGGTTTCGATTGCCAACAGTAGGAAAGTTTCGAAATTTGGTTTAAGTGTTGAAATCATATACGGAACTTAGTGAATGTGGGAGTCGTAGTTTTGGCGAAGATCAGTCGAAGACCACTGAAACATCGACTCGATGTAGTGGAAGAAACGCCCAATATTGACTTTCGGCGCCAACGAAAGTTTGTTTTTGAGACCATTGGCGATCGGTGGAAGTGAGTGGTTTGGATCGCCGATGCACCGAAACAAGGTTAGTTGAATGGATCGCTGATGAATTTGGAAGGGTTATTGTTTCATGCGCCTACCATTGCGGAAGCCTAGAGCACTAGTATTCCGACAGGGAGAAGCTCCGACTGCCGACGCCGGTCAAAATCAGTTCGCCGATCAGGAAAGGATCGAAGATGATGAGACATCGTTGCGGCTGCTAATCGAACTAACCCACCGATGCTTTAGTCTTCCACTCGTCGATGCCAAGGTGTTAATGGATTCTGGAGCTGATAGAGTCAGCGGAAGATAGAGAAAGTTTTCACCGACAGAAGAAGAGAAAAATTTTCAAAAATCATCTAAGTGTTGAGGCCATCAATGATCGGCGACGGTCAGCTATTTGGATCGGCAGAAGTTAGTGGTTCGTACACCCACCATTTCGGAAGCCTAGAGAACTAGCCTTCCAACGAGAAAAGACTTCTGATGCTGATCAGGTTATGCCTTAGTAGATATTTCCACCAATCAGAAGAAGATCAGAGATGGTGGGCCACCGTTGCGGCTGCTAATGGAACTATTTCACTGACACCTAATTAATTCAATTGCCGATGAGCTACGTCAGATGAAGTTAGTGGATTGAACGTCCGCCATTGTGGCTAGCTAGTGATCTATCCTTCCAATGGATAGAGACTTCAACCACCGATGCCGTAGTAATCAGTACTTCCGACAGCTGATGAGAAAAAAATTTGAAAATTTTGTTTAAGTATAAGGTCATCGAAAATTTATTGAGGATCGGATCGCTGATCGAGTAGGTTAAAGGTTTGAGAATACACTGTTGCGGAATTCTAGGACACTATCCACCCAATGGTTAGTAGGTCCGACAACCGATAATGTCTGCGGAACCCACAATGAGATCGATTTCCGCTGTTGCGGCTGCCTAGAAGACTAATCGTTCGACGCAACAACATAGCCAATCACCGACACAGAAGAGGTAAGTTGTCGTTTGGATCGCCAAAGTATAGTGACTTGGATCGCCGATCGAAAAATTTCAATGAAGGTGACTCGCCATTGCAGCTGCTTAGTCAACTAGCCCTCTGACGCCACAGCAACTAGTGCTTCCGACCGCCGATAGACTTATGGCTGCGAAAGAGTTAAGGAGAATAGTCATTAACATCACCAATCGGAAGTCTAGACATTTTCCCGCGGAAGCAGAAGTGAGATCACTTTCTACCATTGCGGCTGCTCAAAGGACTATGCACCCGATGCACAGCCACCTTGGTTGCCGATGCAGATTGGAAGTTTGGCGATTTGCTCGCTGAAACGCCAAAAAATTTGTGCGGAAGAGACCCGATGAAGAGAAGAAAACTTTGGGTTTTTCAGAATAATTTCTCAGTAGTTTTTCGAGCACTTTTCAACTATCTTCATTCGATTTTTCAGTAGGTTTCAGCAGACTATCCGTAGTCACAGAGCTGAATATGAAATAGAAAAGAATTTGGTGTTTTAGCATAATTTTTGTTTTATGAATTTCCAAAAGAAAAGGTAAGTAATTTTGATTTATATTAATATTATGTATCTAACGGTTTGCTACGAACACATTTGTAGAACTTTAGATAACTTCCAAAAGCAGTACTCCGGAAAGAACAGTGTGGTAAAGCCAGAGGTGGTTCAGTCATGAGAACCCATGATGGGTATGATGCTCAGGATTCTTACGAGCGAGCAGAAGATGCCATGGTAGAAAATGTCCGTAATGGGAATGATGACATTGAGTCCAATGGAAGGAGATTCCAGGGGACATCGTCTGAGGTTGCAGCCACAATGAGAAGGTTGATCAAAGTCCAGGAAGAGCAACATCAGCTGAATGCTGCAATGTTGCAGAGTTTAAGAGACTTGCAAATAAATATAGACTCTGGACGAGGTACATCAAGGCCAGAAGACAGTAAAAGCTGCACTAGGAGAAGGAGAAGGACTTCTAGTGGATCATCTAATTCTGAACTATCCAGCGAGGATACAAGTTCATCTCCCCATAAGAAAAGAAGAAAGCACCATAGGGATCGCTCTCAATATGAATTTAAGAAATCTAAACCTCCTACATTTGATGGTGAGGTAAAGACTGGACAAGAGGCTGAAGCTTGGCTTCTTGGAATAAACAAGTACTTTCAAGTGCATGACTATTCGGGAAACATGAAGGCAAGAGTTTCCATATTCAATATGAATGGAAGGGCACCCATTTGGTGGGAACACTTCAAGCAACTAAAGAGGATCAGTGAAAGGAGACTTAAGTGGAAATAGTTCAAGAAGTATTTCAAGCAGAAATACCTCTCTGATAGGTATTATGATGACAAGATTAAGGAGTTCCATGAGCTGAGATTAGGACAGCGGACCATGGAAGAATATGCAAATAAGTTTTTGGAACTATTGAGGTATGTCCGGTACATTAGAGATGAAAAAGTGAAGGTCCAATGTTTTCTGAGTGGATTACCTCAGTCTTACAAAGATAGAATTGAGTTTTATAAACCTAGAACCCTTGAAGAAGCAATAAGGAAGGCTAAGTGTTGCTATGAGCAAAGAAAAGGTAAGCCGGATTACCATAAGGCATGGAAGGACAAGAAGAATGAGAAGTTTGACCAAAGAAAGAAAGTTTTCAAACCTTCTAACTTCAGGAATCAGCAGAAGCATCCATCCCAAGCTGCGAGTAAGCCAGTTGGAGTGACAGGAGAAAAGCCTAAAGATCCACAATAGAATAGAGGACCACTTCAATGTTGGAAATGTAGAGGACCCCACATGCGCAAAAATTGTCCACTCAAGAATGAGAGTGCAAGACTTGCTTATAACATTCAAGAAGCAGAAACAGTGGGTCAAGTAGCAAGGGCAGTCCCTAGGATTTATGAAGCACTGGAGGACTGCCAGGCAGATCACCAGTTAGCTGTGGTTGAAGTTGCAGGTAAGATTGTTGAACAATCTATTTCTATTTTGATTGACCCTGTTTCTACTCATAGTTACATTACTCCTAGAGTAGTGGAGATTTGTGATTTTAAGAAAGTAAGGCATAGGAAGTCTTGGTTAGCTCAGCTAGCCACTGGAACTAAGAGAAAGGTTAGTGAAGTGGTGGAGAAATGTCCATTGATTATGAATGGATTGATCACTTGTGTAGATATGAATGTTCTACCACTTGGTTCCTATGATGTTCTCATTGGAATGGATTGGTTAGAAGCTCACAGGGTGAAGCTTGACTATTACAATAAGACTTTCGAATGCATGAATGAAGAAGGGAACCTAGTATTTGTGAAAGGTATTCCAAAGGTGATTTTAGTAAGGCATGTTTCAGCAATGCAGTTAAATAATTTTTGTAGGAAGGGTTGCCAGTTGTATGCAGCTTAGATTTTGGAGGCAACAGACGATGAAACTCCTAGGTTGGAGGACTATCAGGTGTTACATGAATTCAAAGATGTGTTTTCTGATGAGATTCCAGGGCTTGCTCCAAAGGGGGACATTGATTCACTATTGAACTTATGCCAGGAGCAGCACCAGTGTCCAAGGCACCCTACAGGATGAGTACACCGGAGATGCTAGAGCTGAAGATGCAACTACAAGAGTTGTTGGACAAGAAGTATATCTGTTCGAGTGTGTCTCCCTTGGGAGCACCAGTTCTGTTTGTAAAGAAGAAAGATGGTACACTCCCGTTGTCTATTGATTACAGACAATTGAACAAGGTTACTGTGAAGAATAAATATCCTTTGCATAAGATTGATGACCTCTTTGATCAAAAGAGAGGAGCAAAGGTATTTTCCAAGATTGATTTGAGGTCTGGTTACCATCAGGTGAGAATCAAGGATGAAGACATTCATAAGACAACCTTCAGGACAAGGTATGGGAATTATGAGTTTGTAGTGGTACCTTTTGGTCTCACAACTGCACTAGCTACATTTATGTGCCTTATGAATAGTGTCTTCAGCAAATATTTGGACAAGTTTGTTCTTGTTTTCCTTGATGACATTCTTGTTTATTCTAAGAATGAGAAAGAACATGAAGAGCATTTGAGATTGACATTGAAATTGCTCAGGGAGCATTAGCTATATGAAAAACTGAGCAAGTGTGACTTGTATAGAGATAGAATTCAGTATTTAGGTCACATTATCTCAGAGGAGGGTATATCTGTGGACCCTAAAAACATTGAAGCCATTATGAATTGGCCTACTCCCAGAAATGTAACAGATGTAAGGTCCTTTATGGGACTTGCAGGATACTACCGGAGGTTTATTGAGGGATTCTCCATAGTTGCACATGCCATCACTTCTTTTCAAAAGATGGGGATGAAGTTCGAATGGACATCGAGGTGTGAAGAAATCTTTCAGCAATTGAAGAATCTTCTCACCAGTGCACCTTTATTGAAGGTTGCAGATCCAGAGAAAGATTTTGTGGTGTGTACCGATGCATCCGGACAAGGGCTTGGAGGAGTCCTTATGCAGGGCAACCACGTGATATGTTATAAGTTGAGAAAGCTAAAGGAGCATGAAAAGAACTATGCCACTCATGATCTAAAGCTTGTAGCCATAGTACATGCTCTCAAGATGTGGAGACATTACTTAATGGGTAGAAGATTTGAGCTCAGAATAGACCATTGTGGTCTGAAGTATTTGTTTGATCAGCCTACTTTGAATGCTAGACAAGCGAGATGGCTGGAATTTTTATGTGAGTTTGATTTCGAAATCAAGCACATAAAAGGGAAAGAGAATAAGGTAGCGGATGCACTCAACAGGAAGGTATAGGAAATGCATGTGGCACCTCTTAGTATTTGCCAATCATATTTGAGGCAGCAGATTGTTAGTCATGCTGCTGGAGATGAATTGTACTAGCAGGCAAAAGACAAATTGCAACAACAAAGTCTTGAGAAGAGGTATGAGGGACATAAATTGGAAGAAGATGGACTTCTCACTTATAAAGGTAGAATTTATATTCCAAATGTAGCATATTTGAGGAGAGTTGTTATGGATGAAATCCATCAAGCTCCGTATTCTAGTCACCCATGATACCAAAAGACAATTTCTACAGCTAGAAAGCAGTACTTTTGGCCAGGAATGAAAAAGGATATGGTTGAGTACATTTCGAGGTGTATGAAATGTCAACAGGTAAAGGTTGAGTATCAACATCTAGCAAATTTGTTGCAGCCCTTGCCAGTTCCGGAATGGAAATGGGAAGTTATTTCTATGGATTTCATTATAGGATTTTCGATGACTTGGAGACAAAATGATTCCATCATGGTTGTGGTAGACAAGTTGACTAAGGCAGCGCATTTTATACCGGTTAAGTCTACACATAAGACTGATAACATTGCAAAGATATTCATGAAGGATATTTTCAAAATGCATGGATTGCCAAAGGCAATAGTTTTTGATAGAGATGTCAAGTTCACTTCCAATTTTTGAAAGGGGTTGTTTGCAGATTTGGGTACCAAGCTAAACTTCAGCACTGCCTACCATCCTTCGACAGATGGGAAGACAAAGAGAGTTAATCAAGTGCTTGAAGAGATGCTTCGCATGTACGTGATGGACAAGCCAACCAAGTGGGAAGATTACTTGCACTTGGTAGAGTTTGCTTATAACAATGGACAGCAGACATCCTTAGGGATGATTCTGTATGAATATTTGTATGGAAGAAGGTGTAGGACACTTGTTATAGCGGATTTCACCACACTAGGTGAATCACACATTGTATGTCCTTCCCCTGTCCCGCTGCAAACTCATTAGCCCCTATGGACCACTTTTTGCCTTTTGATGTATCATTGACCATCCCTAAAAACATTAGAAAAATGATATACGCGGCCTTTTCCCCGATAACCACATACATACGTGGATATTCCCTCTATAGTCGCGTACATCGGGATGTGTGCATAATCCAAAATCCTTTGGAGCGTTCCTTGACTTGGATCTGACTCATATGACTCCTAGCCTTCCATATGCCTTGAGATCACACGGATTCGACCTTTCAGTATCCCTTTGAAAAGCTATATAAGGAACCCATTGAGACATTGAAAGCATAAGAGAGAATTGAGAGTAACGAAACTATAGTCCATTGTTGCCAGAACTTATGCTTGAGTCTGCATCCCTTTGTCCCTTGGAGCACTGTTGTGTTCTTCCCAAGCTTGCCTTTTGCTAGTAATCTTGCTATCGAAGTGATGGAGGATTGAGGTGGTGGAGGCCCAAGTGGGGGATTTAGTTTCTCTGGTTCGCAGACGTGCCATCAGAGGTTGTCACTTGTAATATCTGATTTATATTAATAGAAATATCTTTTCTTGTCCAATAATGTGTATTTGAATGAATATTGTATCCATTGGAATATGTCAAATTCTTTTACATTATTGATTATATATGCTAGAATATATCTAACACCATGAAATATAGTATGCTTGTATTGTTTACTTGTTGTTGATGATGTGACATAACAATTCAAGCTGAAGATTGGAAAGCTCAACGGGGATCTACTTCAACCATCCGGAATAAGGTACGAGGTTCGATCCTTTAGTGTTAGATGTTTGTATTTCTATTGCATATTGGGAAAGATTGATTTCTGGAGTCTAGCTGTCTGTTGTGGTACCCCAAGCCATAGGAATTTCTCTCCGTAACAGAATTGGCGACTCCACTGGGGATGTCCCTTGTTTTTATTTGGGGTAGGGGGCACAATGGGCTTGATATTATTGACATGC
>LPNX010513013.1:60222-109813 GCA_001517045.1 Pseudotsuga menziesii | reverse complement strand
TCTTTGTTTCTGGGTTGCATTTTATAGCATGTTCATCCATTGACACTCCCCTTTATTGGTTTGATCCTTGGCCTGCTTTTTACCACTGCCTTCTCTGTATATGCGGGTTTTTGGCCAAAAGTCGCGTACATACGTGGATTTTTGGCCAAAATTCGCGTATACACGTAGATTTTACACTAAAATCCTTTTTTCCACGCAGTTTTTTGGCCAAAAGTTGTGTATATGGGTCTTCCCATGCGGGTTTTTGGCCAAAAGTCACGTGCATGTGCCTTCCCATGTGGGTTTTGGGCCTAAAGTCACGTACATACGCGGATTTTCTTTATACAGTCGCGTACATCCTCCCTTTTGGTGAGTTTGATGTTGGGGGAAGTTGTTGGGTGGGTTGTGAGTATGGTTGGCTCTTCCTTGGGTCTGATGTTGTCTGTTGGATGCTTCTTTTGTGACCAGAGACCGCTTTTTCATTGATTTTTCTTTGAAAGTAGTTTTAGTCATTCTTCCTTTTTGTTTTGCCATTAGTGCATTACTCTTTTTGTCTTGGTGTCTTGTTGGGATTTTCTTTTATACTTGCTCCAAAGACTGAGAGTTTTAGATGACTTTTATTGCATTTTTCATTCTTTTATATTGAAAAATACAAAGTAGTTGCACTCTTAGTTGCATCTTAGATATGGATTTGAGGAGGTACTTGCATTGGATTGCTTGGATGAGAGTTGTGTTTAGGCTTTCATATAGGAAGGATTGCATTGGCATTCGAAAAGAAATATATATTTATGCATCTCATGTAGTACCATACCCTATTTTTCATTTGACAAAGATTGCACTTAGCATTGTTTGTTATGGTGTGCATATTTATTTCACTGCTGAGTCATAATGTCATTAGTTGCATGGCCATTTCCCTTTGAGTAATTACAGCCAATTAAAATCAACGCTAAATTAAAATGAATTACACTCTTTTCTTTTCTAGGGTGCACCAACAAGCTTAGGTTTTAGGATCTTGGAATAGTTCATTGAAAGTTAATTCTCCAAGATCACTAAACGACAACAACTAGGTGTCTGTCCAGGGAGTTTGTGAAATCCTTGGTATAACTATCATTCTCAGGATCCTCCTCTCAAAAGGGAGTTAAGCACGAGGCAGTGTGAGCAGTTATTGATTGGGATGACCCCTAGTCATAACTGAGTAGCACCGGCGATATTGCCAGGATTGTATTCGTATCTGGGGGCTCTTTCGAGAGTTTCGGGCTTTGCTACCCTGCCCATACGGTCAATCCCGGCTGCGACTGTACACCTGAGCTTTGATTATATTGAGGTGACCTTAGTGACCTTACCTAGGATATCGAGGGGGTACTTGTAGAGGTTATTCTGCAGGTGTCCCGGCCAGGTAGAGGTCGGACAGCACAGTTGCTATATGTGTTGAAGCTGAGGGCCACTATAATTGGTTACGTACCTACGCTTCTAGTGTATGGGAGTTTCGAGCCTCTCCCAGGCGAGACATACCTGCTGCATTCGGGAGTTCACATATCCTCCCCTTGGTTTGCTTGTATTTTGGCTGTAGATTTTCTTAGGAGTGTGCTCTTTGTGCGCTAGTTGGCCTTTGGGATCGTGGTTACTTGAGTATATTTATACTCTCTTGAGTTTGGGACCTTTTATTTTCAGCATGCCTGGTATCCTATCACTCGTCCTTGGTCCTAGTGCAGACACTGGTGTCAGACTTGGGGGCATCACAACCCCTTACCATGCTCATAGATTTGGGAGTGGTCATCTTCCATCCTCTACTCCATGTGTGGAGGATTTTTATTTATTTTTCGCTCGGTCTTTACACCATTGGTCACCCTCACTGGGGTGGTAGTGTATGCGTGAACGTTGGGTCTACACCTTAGTTTCCTTTGGGTGCTATTGTCATGATCATTCCTCCCTATATCATATAGTTTGGATTCTATATTGACTATTTTGGGATGTTTTGGACTAATATGGTTGTCATGTAGGATCCAATTTTTGTACACTCTCTCCGAGGTTTCTACCCATTTGTTCCTATCACAGGTATTATGTCTGAACTAGCATATAGGTTAGGTTCACCACCGTTTGCATTCTGCATGACCTTATGACCATGTCACTATATCCTTAGGTACGAACCCACTCTATTATGTCATGGAACCTTCTTGCTGCTATAGAAGTGGCATGATATGAGTGGTAGAGCCTCACCTTACATGGGTACCCTAGTTAGCTCCCCTTTGCATTTGGTGCCCATGTCGATGTTTCCCCCTTTAGGGTGTGGGAGTGCGTTGTATAGTATTTCCATGACATTTAGCAAGAGCCTCATATTCCTCTTAATCTTATGCTGGCCGTGACCCCCTGGACTCCCTTGTATCAAGTTGTGGATGCATTATCATGAGCTTTGCCTGTCTTATTGAGCTTTATGCCAGCTCCCCTGGCATTGTGTTTCAGCCATATAGCCCGAGCTTGTCTCATGTCTAGCCATGCAGAGCCTTTTCTCTATATCTTTCGCAGCTTGATTCCCTTTTTACCAGGAGGGGATTTTCCCCTGAGTGTCGATATCCTACACATGTATCATTGCATTGAGCATAGGTATGTTCCACTGCTTGGAACTAGTTTGTTTTCCCTCATGACACTCGTCTCCTCCTAGTTTGTAACTATAAAGCTAGTTTATTCTTTTTTCAAGCTTTTCAAATAACTGAAAAAGACCAAAAAAATAAAAAAACCAAAAATCCAGACAAGAAAAGATATTATCTTTGGCAGCTGTCGAGTTGTGTCGCCTTCGAACAGAGCACTGTATATCACATCCATTGGTTGGGTTATAGTTTGACTTTAGGAGTTGTACTCGTTTATCTGAGTTTTATCTCCACCGACTGGTTAAGCTTCCAATCCCTATGGAGCCTTTATTGATGCCTCCCGCATCATAGAGATGTCCCAGTTTTATATCGAGTCTATGCTGCCTTCATTCAGTCACCATACGCCGTTATGCTCTTGTTCGAAGGAAGTTGAAACCTGAGTCGGCCATTCGTCAGTTATGTTGACTTTGCATGTCGGTCATTCCCGGTACAGTTACTGGTTCATGCATCGTATGATCGAGTTCTTCCATATTATACAGCCTTGCTGAGTACCTCGTGTTGGATGATGAAGGATGCCCTAATGCCCTCCTTCCAGTGAATTTCATCCCATCGACTTCAGATCATTTATTCTGGGATTGGAGTCTAGAGTCATTTTGAGTGGCTTGAGACTTGCAGTCATCAGTGGCAGGTTCTCTCGCCATCGACAGTTTTGGGAATACATCAATGTCCCATGATCGATGGATTCTCTCAAGTGTTCGACCTCAACACATTTATTCACACTTGTTAGTTTGCACTCTAGTACCTTGATTCCCATTTTCATTATTGGTGGGTAATCTCGCGTCTGTTAACGGTATACATCAATGACCGGTAATTAGACGATGGACTACTATGCTCGACCTCGACACCTCTATTCGCATAGTAGGACATGTACTCGTAACTGTTTGTGTAGAAGAACTTCCAGATTGGTGGCATCCACTATATGCTACCTCCTTGATCGTGCTAGTGTTCATGAGATTTCAGCTCTCGTGACTTGTTCCAGTATATGTCAGACATTTCCAGCCACTATGGAGATCTTGATCTGTTATATATCTTCAGCCTTTGTGAAGATCATGGTCCTTTGTATATCTTCATCATGGAGATTCTGATCTATGTATATTGTACGTGGCGATGACCACATATGTGTTATCATGTTCCATGCCTATTCATGGCCATTGTACTCTTATGTATTTGGGACTACTAGATGTATTTGCAGTTATATGCAGAGTTGTATTATGGTATTATGCTAATTGGGTGGCTGGTCTTCCATTTGGGTACCTTCATCACTTTACTTCTGGGATGGACTTATAATGTATTTTGGCCATCGTATAACCCCTCTAATCTCATACATTAGGGGGCATCTGTTATAGCGGATTTCACCACACTAGGTGAATCACACATTGTATGGCCTTCCCCTGTCCCGCTGCAGACTCATTAGCCCCTATGGATCACTTTTTTCCTTTTGATGTATCATTGACCATCCCTAAAAACATTAGAAAAATGATATACGCGGTCTTTTCCCCGATAACCACGTACATACGTGGATATTCCCTCTATAGTCGTGTACATCGGGATGTGTGCATAATCCAAAATCCTTTGGAGTGTTCCTTGACTTGGATCCGACTCATATGACTCATGGCCTTCCATATGCCTTGAGATCGCACGGATTCGACCTTTCAATATCCCTTTGAAAAGCTATATAAGGAACCCATTGAGACATTGAAAGCATAAGAGAGAATTGAGAGTAACGAAACTATAGTCCATTGTTTCCAGAACTTATGCTTGAGTCTGCATCCCTTTGTCCCTTGTAGCATTGTTGTGTTCTTCCCAAGCTTGCCTTTTTCTAGTAAGCTTGCTATCGAAGTGATGGATGATTGAGGTGGTGGAGGCTTAAGTGGGGGATTCAGTTTCTCCGGTTCACAGACATGCCGTCAGAGGTTGTCACTTGTAATCTCTGATTTATATTAATAGAAATATCTTTTCCTGTCCAGTAATGTGTATTTGAATGAATATTGTATCCATTGGAATATGTCAAATGCTTTTACATTATTGATTATATATGCTAGAATAGATCTAACACCATGAAATATAGTATGCTTGTATTATTTACTTGTTGTTGAGGACGTGCTATAACAATTCAAACTGAAGATTGGAAAGCTCAACGGGGATCTACTTCAACCGTCCGGAATAAGGTACGAGGTTCGATCCTTTAGTGTTAGATATTTGTATTTCTATTGCATATTGGGAAAGATTGATTTCTGGAGTCTAGCTATCTGTTGTGGTACCCCAAGCCATAGGAATTTCTCTCCATAACAACACCAGCGACTTGGGATGATCCAATGAACAGAGTTGTGATTGGACCAAAATTGCTCAAGGAAATGGAGCAAGAGGTTGTACAGATCAGGCAGAATCTGAAAGCAACACATGATAGGCAGAAAAGCTATGCAGATAAGCATAGGGTGAACAGGGAGTTCATTGTTGGGGATCATGTTTACCTCAGAGTGAGGGCAAGGAAGAGTTCCTTGAAGCTTGGAAGTTGTGCCAAGCTGTCACCTAGATACTATGGGCCATTTGAAGTGCTTGAAAGAATAGGCCCAGTTGCATATAGACTTCCATTTCCTGCTAGCACTAGAGCTCATAATGTTTTTCATGTTTCTTTGCTTAAGAGATATGTACATGATCCTAATCATGTGATAAATTGGGATGTGATTCAGGTGGAACCCGAGGGAGAGTTCCGAACTAAGCCAATGCACATCCTCGACAGGAAGGTCACAATGCTATGGAACCGGGCCATAGGGTAGGTAAAGGTGCAATGGGAGCACTACGGGCCTGAAGAGGCTACGTGGGAGCTGGAGGATGCCATGTGATTAGCACATCCATTTTTGTTCAATTCTACAGAACACTGAGGCGATACCAGTGTAGCATTTTGTTCAAATTTTGTAAAGCACCGAGGACAATGCTATTGAAGGGGGAGGAGAATGTAACACCCCTGTTTTGACCCCGTTACATTAAATGTACATGATGTATATATTGTAATGAGTTGTGGGTGGAGCTAAAGGCCAGGGCCCCACCATCGACTGGTTATGCTATGTTTCAGATTGAAATTATCACCGATGGTATATCAGGGCATACAACATACATATGAAGTTTTTTCATCATGTAAATATACATCTTTTAATTAAATAACCCAACTAGCTATGGTCACGACAACTAAATTGAGAAGGGGCATGATTCTCACAAGGATGGGGGTGGGGGGGGGGGGATGTCAAACCTGGAACCAATGGGGAAGAATCCATGTGTAATCACCCTGTTTGAATTGCTCAACTTCCCTTGTCTTATCAAACTACCATTTTAATGCTTTGCAGGGTAGTTGAGGTAGTTATTACTGGGGAGTGGAGTGTGGCAAGATTGTCAGTCCTTGCCCACACGCACACTCCACCAATGAATGGAACCTCACGTTGGGCAGAGGAACGTACTCTCCAGGTGATTCCACTCTCTCCACTATGCCATTCTTTCCCTCGTCTATTCATCCTCACACAGGGACGGTAGTCTGAGGATTTCCATGCATAAGCTTTTTTTGGCAGTTTTTGTCTCACGCAGCCAGGAAGAGGGAGTTGTTTCGGATGTCATTCACGTTTCCATAGAGTGGTGTCTAGCATGTTTTCCATTCGAATTTGAGAGGTCTGATGTTAATTTCCCTCATGCACGGGTTGGGAGTCTATATCTTCTTCCCCATTTGCGGCCTGTGTAAGTCTTTTTTGGTTGTTTCATTGTCCAGGAGGGGTTGTTGTTTTCCCCACATTGTGAACTATGTTTGCTGATATGTTTTGACACTACAGTAAGTTTCTTGGGAGTCGTTTTGGCCACGATAGGGCCAAGAACAACTCATGAGTCATTTTCCTTGTCTAAGCTGTAACTGTTGATTGATTGGATGCGTGCAATGGTTGGTCTTCGGACTGTGTTGGGAGCAGGGATGGGGGCTTGGTTTTCTTGATAAACCTAGTGTGTTTGGAAATCACACAGACAGAGCTAGAGAGCTGGCTTTATTCTCCACAATCCCTGAATAGCACTGGAAGGGAAGTCAGGGCTTGAGGGACTGTGTAGCATAGAATGGACTGATTCCTTGTGTTGGGTGTGTGTGGGTGTCTTAGAAGTCAGTTTAGTTCTGGTGTAGGTGTTCCTAGATCTGTAATGGGCTCACCAGCTTAGCATTTAACCTTTCCCAACTCCTGAATGGCCTGATAAACCCAACTGTGTTGGCTTGGCTGTGTTTTGTGTACCTTTGGCTATGTGTAAGCCTACTTGTTCCTTATTCCTTGGAGAATCATGCCCAGCTCGAGGGTGGCAGCATTGCTGAGAGATTTAGGAGCCTGCTAGCCTATGGTTGGGTGGAACGTTGTAGCGACGTAGCTGGTTGCAGAACGAGTTCTTCACAAGATAAGTAATATTTTCAATTTTACTTCTGCAATCATATTACTGATAATGAATATGATGAACATGTTGAATTCTTGTATGAATGTATGTTGCTTCCTCTGTGTATGATAAATAATTATGTATTTGTGTATGTTCTACTTCAATGCATTTTATCATTCAATATTTTATGAATGCACATGTTCATGGGGTTGGTAGCCCAGATGGTTAAGGCCATGGTGGCGTCCTCTTCGCCGGTCGAAGGGTTGGGGACGCTACAATGGCGCTCAAAAATATAAAATTTGGGCTCAATTTTGAAATTTGCTAGGATCAAATTTAAGAGCTTGGGGTGTAGTCTTACGTGACACTTGTGGATTTGGAATTGGTCCATCGGATTGTCCACATCGAGCAATTGAAAGTAGAGGTGAAAACTTGTCTTTTATGGTTAAAAATCCAAATGGTGAGTTTTATTTATATTTTTGAACTATTTATAGAAATTATATTTCTCAAGTGGGTTTTTTTCTATAGTTTATAATTCATCAAACTAATACCATATCTTTTTTCCTTGTAATAGGTTTATCATCATTCTAAGGTGTTTTTTGCTCATATAGGATGGTTTTTTGTTGTTTCACATGCATTTTGCATCTATACCTACTCCATATTATACTTAGTAATGAACATTTTAAACCATGGACTATGATATTTTAAAACCATTAGCTCCTTCTCTTTACCATTGTTCTTCCATGGATAGGGCCTTCCTCTCATGAGTGTCCTCATTCAGAACCTATGTTGTCTCTCTATACTCATGCTGCAGCTATCTTAATACAGGGGAATCCTTTTAGCTATTTTTCATGCCAAATGGAACCTCATTTTGGTCTCTTTTTACAAGCTATCTCTTTATAGGACTCCCCTCCCTTATGGAGTTTCTTTAGGCCCAGGTCTAACTCCTTAAAATAGACTTGACTTCGAGTTAACTTGTTCGTTCAAGCTCGTTAAGAATATGTGAATGGGCATCTGCATTGGTGGTAGGTTATCTCTTTCTCGAACCATGCGGAATAGTGACGAGAAATGATCACTCTCTTTTCCATGGAATTGAGAAGAGTATTCTTAGGTATAGGTTTATCACTTTTTCGGACTTGAGGGACTAAATTTACGGAAAATGAACACCGGGTATGAGCTTAGTTTTCTCTTTTTCGTGCTCTGGACCTAAACATGAAAAATATTTTGAGTGTACTTTATGTCTTTGTCATGCTCGTTAAACACTAAAGAACAAAGCAGCGAGTTTATTGTTGTAAGCCCCAGTTTTTGTACTCAAATGGATCTTTCCGAGTGATATTTCTTTCCTTCACACTTGTAAAACTCAAGCTATATGCTGCTCTTGAAGGAGCATTGGGTAGGTGTTAATTTAACATTTTTTGGACGTTCGTGACTAATTACGAAAAAGGTTCGCCTTTTCTTCTACAGAAGTTAAGAGAATTCTTCTGTGGTATGTTTTATACTTTTCTGGCCTCAAGAGATTAAATTGGATGAAAAAGGACCGCCCTAGAGTCTTCTTTGGAGTTTTCAGACTCTTTAAATGTGAAAACACCAACTGAGCATGTACTAGTTTGGGCTCATTAAATCCACGAATCAGTGACACTATCAAGCAATATTCCCTCTTCTCTTCAAGCTTGTTAAAAAATGAAGAGAGATTCGAGTTGACTTTCGTAGACTCGTTAAAATTTAACAAGGAAGGTAAGGAAGAAGTTTTATTTTGGTTTTCAGTTAGTAGCAGCATGTCATCCCTAAACATAACACTCTCTGTTTTTTCCGATACTCATGTCTTAGTGTTCACTTTCAGTTTAGCTATTACTTCGAGTTTTTTACTCCTCTTGTCAGTTCTACTTGGGGAATCTGATCATGTCTCCTACATGACAGATAAGTCTAGTTGTTCTATCTATAAAGTTAAAAGCTGCCTTGGGTCATCTCTGTGTCGTGCTCACTATTCAAGGACTTAACTCAATGTCTGTTCTATATCCTGATCCCATCATTGTCGTATCTGTTATCACTTGTGTCTACCTTCCATCACCCAGTTCCTAGTCACTCTTGTGATCCGTTGGAGGATCTATTGCCTTCCTTATCACACTATGTTTCTGCATGAGTACTTCTTGATGACAAAGACCTAGAGTTTTGACGATTGTACCTTAGGATTCACTTTTATTATTGATAAATTCATTTTCTTTAGTTGTTTCTTATCACCTATTGATCGACAATCTATTGAATCCGCTCCATGTTCGACTCCAATAACATCTATTCACATGGCTTGGATTGTACTGGTTCTTTGGGATTGTTTATGAAGACCTTAGTTTCCTATCTATGGACTAAGTTGCGCAAGAATATGTTATACCTATTTAAACAACTTCCAGATCTTTGAAGACTCATCATTATTGTATATTGTGGCTTCGCTCCATCTTTGTAATATACGTGGTCTAGTACCCGTAGTGTACCCCTACTATATGATGTACTCAAATATTTTAAAGGAGATAGTGTTCCAATATATTGAACATTGCATCCTCATATATGATTTCGTATATGACATTATTATGTATTTGTTTCAGGTACTACCTCTGCTCCATTGGATTTCTGAGTTCTCCAAAGATAATGATTATAATGTATTTCGGCCATCGCTTCCCTCTGACCTCACACATTAGGGACATCTGTTATCAACCCAAATGACACTTCTCCATTCGAGTGCCGACACTTCATATGTTGGTACACAAAATGACACTTTTGGATTGAATGTTGCCTAAACACTATAGATGGGCATGACATGAGATGCACTCACTATCCAACCAGCTTGCCATTTTACCTTTCTATATGTTGATTTCCGTACGCGACTATCTCCACAACAACTTGTGTACATACGTGACTATCTTCTTTGACAACCCGCGTACTGTACGAGACTATGCTCATTGCAACCCGCATACAGATCTGTACGCAAGTTTCCCTTATACAGATCTGTACGTGACTATAAGGTTGATGATGATGGAATTATGATTGTGTTACTATATGTAAGAAGAATCTTGCCGCATAATTCGAAATGAAAGACCCTCGAATGATGCATTACTTTCTAGGTCTTGAAGTATGGCAATACCCAGATGAGATTTTACAGTATAAATGTTAAAAATATTTGGAATGTTAGATTGTAAAGATATGACTACTCATATGAATAGTTCTCCAACATATTTTGGTGCAAGAGGAACATCGATTTCCAAGTCATCACACTCCTTGGTGATCATGAGAAATCCATCTCGAATATCAACCTCTGTAATAGTTTTCCGTGAGAAAAAAATGATGGATAAACTCTACCACCATTTGGACATGCAGTTCTTTATGCTCTAAATCCATGGATATTGCCTGGAACAAGAAAATTCCATGGTAGCCTGGGATATCCAGATATTCAACACACTATATTTCTTCGTTGAGTTCTCGCACATGGAAGTACTCTTTCAACACTGCGTGTGACTTGCATTCAAAATCATCGTGTGTCAATTTCTCTCCCTTGTTTTATGGAGGAGAATAAGAAGAATCTTAAATTCGCAGCTTTGACTTATCTTCTTGTTGCTATAAGCTTAACGATATCAACGAACTTGTTCTTCTTGGAGGCTAGAGAGGATTGTTTTATTTTCCCTTTGAGAATATTAACTCACTTCCTTTGAGGTGAAATGGAGGCGGCTTTGAGAGCATTTTGAAACTCCATTTTACTTGAGGCAAAATAATTGCATTCGATAGAGGAGCGACCATTGACGTCGAAGCGTTTGACTGAAATGGAGGAGGTCTATATGATGAGTGCAAATTTGAATAAGGAGGTAAAATTTATGTAGAGACAGTTGACTGCGTGGAATAAGGTCTAGATGATCGCAAATATATCCCTGCCATGTCGTTGCTTAATGTTTGGCCTCTCGAACTATCAGCCTTGAAATTTTTGTCTATCCAATAATCAGACCCCATTGTGTCTTGGATTCTGGTTGTGCCAGGCCTTAGCCCCAGATTTCTCTCAGCATTTGTATGTATCTCACTTATAGTCTTTTCCTTAACCTAATGAATGAAGAATATAATAAGGATAGGCCAGTTTCAATTTTAAATCACAAGAAGAAAACAAGAATATTTGAATTTATAATTAACTTTGAATATGTACCTCTTCTCTTCTAGGAATCCATTTGTTTTCCCTCAGTTCGATAACATTTTTCACCATCCAATTGAGAATCATTGTCAAAATTTTGTAAACAAGCCATGTATGAATCAAAAGTGGATACTCCTCTCGGTCTGGACTCACTAACCTCAGCTTCCAGAAAAAATGAGTTTAATTTATAAAGCTCCCTATCCCTGAAACTAGAAATGGTTTCATTGATTTTTTATTTGATTTCGAGTTCCTTGAAGTTGTCAGTTCTAGGTTTTCAATAGGAGGTTGCGAAAGATAAGATCTCAGACCACGCCATTCAATAGTATGATTTATAGATATATGGTTATGATTTTCATTGTTCGATGATTCCTAATACACAAGGAGTTACATTTCAGCTTCTTCATACTGAATTAAAGATTAAAAAAAATACAAACATGCAAATGATCTATTTCAGGATTTAAATATTGTACATGATCCCTCCTGAGTGATTTGGTAACCTTTTCAATGACTGTGAGAAAGGTAACTCTTTGGACAGGATGCAACTCAAAAGAATAAATAAATATATGTATGTATGTATGTCAAGGGAATAGAATATTGTTATTACAAAATAAATATTCATTTTTAGTCATTGCAGTTAGGTTACATGATCTAACCTGTTGTTTAAGTTTCAATAAGTAATCATGAGAATATTTGATAACTCCTTAATTTCCCTGCCAAAATATTAAGGTGTTCATACATTTCATTTTGAAGAGATTTCAACGGTGCCTTGAAAAAAAAAGAATAACATATTACCTGATCTTGAAGGGAAACACGTGCTATTGAGGGGCCTGCAGTAACAGTAACTCGCTAACCCTGCAGTAACTGACTTTGAATCTCTAGATGGAGCTTGACTACATGACCCTTCAGTACCTTGCTGAGATTCTCTAGATGGAGCTTGATTAGACGAACCTATAATAACTGGCTCACACTCTCTAGATGTAGCTTAACTAAATGACTACAGTTGTGCAGAAGGCCGATAAGAAGACTGCAAAGATACACAAGGACGATGAGAAGAGTCGAAAGGACAATTAGAAGATTGTAATGGTGCACAAGGTGGATGAGAAGATTGCTAAGATACAGAGGGTCTATGAGAAGAGTTTAAAGGTGTCAAAGGACAACTAGAAGATTGAAATGGTGCAGCAGGAAATGAAGAAAGGCGTCCTCTTTTAAGAGGGCCCTTGCGTCGTGTGCCAGGTCTCAAGCTAATTTGATTCTCGTCTATCCCCATATCAGAAAAACTACACTAAGAACATTGTTGATAAATTATTAATTTCGATCAGTGAACGAGCGATCCAAGATTGTAAAATTGGAAATGCCAAGATTTGATCTACTAGAAATATGCTAAATACAAAATGAGACGAACAATGAACACTCTTTTCATAAATTTTCACAACACCACCTTACTCGTAAATATGCATTATGCGTTTATAAGTTAGAGTGTGGTTACATGATATTTTTATTCTTTAAATGAGAGTGTGGTTGCATGATATTTTTATTCTTTTAAAGAAGCCCACTATACATAAAATTTCATTTTTACCAAACTATTGTCATATCACATTTAATGGGTTTCTACTATTTAACGTTTTATTTTTCAAAGGATAATTAATGGGTTTTTATTGTTATTTTAAGTGGTAATAACCTCCACTTTACTTGAATAATTTTTTCATATAAAACTATAAGCAACGTGTATTTAAGTAAAATCTAAAAAGTAGGAAGGATAGGATAAGAACTCGTGACCGTATATTAATGAAATTCAATCAATATAGTCAACAATAAAACAAAAACAATACAAAATTAAAATCTAGTAATAAATATTTATAGTTTTAATTAATAATACAAAATTAAAATATAGTAACAAATAGTTATAGTTTTTTGTTGGTAGAAATTAAGTGTTGAGCCACCACATGTTCAAGATTCCATGACTCAATTTTCAATTAACGATAATGATATCACACTAAGGGTTAATTTTCCTTTCAACTAATGCAACCACCCTTATATGTGTTTCCTTTTGAGTAGGGCTCAACCTCAAGAAGGTGAGAAAATTTAGGGTACATAGAAACTCTCTTTGAAGATAGATAATTTCCCTAACCCAAGGATTTTACTATCACTCTAGCCCTTGGTAATTGTAAACACACTGGTAGTGTCATCGTATGCAAGTAACTTACACATTTTCAAGGGATTATCACATATTGGATTTTCTCTTGATTGACCTGATTATGGTAGATATAATATTGGACCTGTAGCACCCCCAAACCCCACGAGGTTATGGCATGTAGGGGTCTTACTACGATCCTTAGCCTTTGGTGATCACAACCACACTTGATAGAGTTTATCCCTATGAAAATATCTTACTATCACTTCGATCCCTTAGTGATCACAACCATGCTCAATAACGACATTTTGCAGTGAACCCAAAATAACAATACAAGGAGCTAGGCACAAGCTAAGCATAAGTACCCATGGTTTGTTATGTATACTTCCAACCCCTCAGTCCACTCAGACTAGGTTAGATTATTCTAAATGGGTCATTACATATATTTTCGTCTATTTTGGTACTTTATGGGTGGAAAATTGGTTCCATTTGCTTGTAAGGCCCATTTTATGGCAATTCTGCACTTTCGTGATTTGGGGTCCAAAACCTTTTGGAGCCCATTTGAGGCCTTAAATGGCCATTTTATGGGTCAAAAAATTGTAATATCATCTCCCAGATTCTCAACACTATTCTATACACTTCGATTTTTCCAATTAAATATAAACCACCTCAGTTGAAGTTCAAATTCAAAAGTAGGCCTAATCCAGATGGAGGTCGGTGGACACCCACCTATTCCACTGACTCAAAACAATTGTCCATTGTAGCAGTTTCCTAGTTATTTTTCTATAGTTTTTCAGGTCCTAAACTTCTGGGGCCGTTTTGAGGTCCTAAACGACATTTTTTGGAGATTCGGGGCCAAGTGCTTGCCTTCAACATGCACTTCGCCTACCAAAAGTTGTAAATCTTAGACATACCTTTCCAACGAGCTATCGAACACCCAAATCAGACATCGTAAGCAAAAGTTATGACACCGGGAAGTTCACTGTTCAACTTACCACCTTGGGGTCGCAAACTTTATGACGGTTCATCTTCTAGGGTTACGTTTTGGAATTTTGGGGTTCTCACCTCATTCTTATTATAAATAGGCCCCTTTGGCCTCATTTTGTATTCAGCTTAGCATGGATGAGCGTAGCAGCCACATCTCTTCTCGGAGATAGCTACCACCATTCTAGCAATTGTATTACAGTTTGTTCTATTTCCGTAATTTAATAGAATATTTGTTTACTGTATCTCTGTTATCTTTGCAAAATGTTTGTTATTATGAATCTATATCTGTTCTTTCATTGCGTTCACACATAAATCCAAATCAGTGGTATCAAAGAAATCTGCTCTTTGATTGTTTCTCGGTGCATGTCCCCAACGAGGTCCGAGTATAGAGAGTTTGGTCTCGAACTAGTTTCACTTGATCATTCTCTCCGTCCCAAACGACCTCCCATGACAAACAAAAAGAGAGACGACAGAGCAGGAGATCCTATCAGGTCGCTGCTCAAGGAAGCCCTCAAGTGACAAAGGAACGAGATGATGGATAGTTTCGCCCAAATCCTTCTACGAATGCTAACAGCAGCAAGTGCATCTTCAACGAGCAACCGGTTCGGGGATGCAACTCCCTTCAAGGTACAAGTTAACTTTGATATTCCGTTATTTGAAGGAAAAATCGATGCAGATGCCCTAGATAATTCATTGAATGTTCTAGAAGGGTATTTCTCTGTCCACAATTTTTTCGACAAAGAAAAGATCACCTTTGCACTCCTTAAGGTAGTCCCCCATCTACAAAATTGGTGGGGTACTTATTGTGAGAAAAACTCATCAGACGAGTCTGGAATGTTTGAAACAAATCCCACTTGGGCCTCTTTCATAGATGCTGTCAAGGAACAGTATTACCCTGTGGAAAACTATAATGACCAGTACACAAAATGGACCATTCTGCGTCAAGAAAGGGACCATATGGTGTCGAAGTACACCAATAACTTTCATACCCTGCGTACAAAGTTGAGTATCAAAGACTCTGAGTGGAATCTAATTCTAAAATATCGTAGTGGTCTACATCGGTACATCTGAACTGAGATGGACTTCCTCGACATCTCTTCACTTAGATCCGCCTATCGGTATGCTATCAAAATCAAGGAGAAATTTCAACAAAAGAACAAGCAAGACTCTAGACCTGTGCAACCACCGCAAGAAGCAAGGTAAGGGAAACCCTATCCCGTAAAACACAGGACAAGGAAAGGACAACCAGTCCCCACCACAAGTAAAGAAGGGGGATTGAAAGACAAAGAAGGACACTGGTAAGTCATGCAAATTCCATAAAATCCCTTAGCACAACACTGATGAATGTCTCTCAAAGCAGTCATTAGTGGCCGAGATCAAATCTTCAGAATTAGATCCTGATTCTAATTCCGAGCCCAATGCCACAACCACATACAATGGGAGGCAGATCATTGATGCAAACCCCACTGCCACTGTTGCTACCGCACAGATTCAACTAGAGGATCCTGAAGATTCAGAGGCAGAGGAGCGCCTATTCCACTCGTAGATGTGGGTGAAGGGAATGCCTCTACATTTTGTTGTTGACAACGGCAGCCAAAAGAACCTGATATTAGCAGAAGTGGTCAAGAGATTGGAGCTTCTGACAACACCACACCCACAAACTTATAGCATCGGTTGGATAATCCAAGGACAAGGATTCTGCATTACTCAGCAATCCCTCCTACCATATGGCATCAAGCCTTTCAAAGACGAGGTATTGTGTGATGTGGACCCAGTTGAAGTCTATGATGTTCTTTTAGGACTACCATATATGTGGAAGCATCATGTTGTATATGAATCACGGCCTCGCAGTGTCATTGTCACTTTGGGAGGAAAACTCTACCAGATCCCAGAGACAGTTGCACCTGCCACAGTCTCGCAGGGTAGGAAGATAAGCTCCCATGCCAGGAAATTATTCCTGCTCACAATTGTTTCTAAAGGAGAACATAAGATCACAGAGACCTCCACACCCTCTGCACAGGGTGTCTCTACTCATCAGACACAAGAAGAAAACAGAGCCATTGTTTCCTCACCTATCCGAGTACCTCTACAATGCAAGGCCATGCATTCACGATGCTCATCCAAAAACAAATAATCCACACAACAATTACAACCCTCTCGGGATGCCAAAGAAAAGCAGCCTCTTCACTTCAGCAAATGTCGCACCAGGAGATCAACTCAACACACAGTTCGAGACATGATATGGGATTCGACGCAATGGAGACCATTGCTTCCTAAGGAGGGAGGATTGATTTAGATGGAGGTCGGTGGACACCCACCTATTCCATTGGCTCAAAACAGTTGTCCATTGTGGCAGTTTCCTAGTTATTTTTCTACAGTTTTTTGGGTCCTAAACTTCTAGGGCCGTTTTGAGGCCCTAAACGATGTTTTTTGGATATTCGAGGCCAAATGGTTGCCATCGAAATGCATATAGATGAACAAAAGTTGTAAATCTTAGACAAACCTTTCCAACGAGCTATCGAACAACTAAATCAAAGATCGTATGCAAAAGTTATGATCCTGGGAAGTTGACTGTTCAACTTACCACCTTGGGGCCGCAAACTTTATGACGGTTCATCTTCTAGGGTTACATTTTCAACTTTTGGGGTTCTCACCTCATTCTTATTATAAATAGGCCCCTTTGGCCTCATTTTGTATTCAGCTTGGCATGGATGAGCATAGCAGCCAAATCTCTTCTCAGAGATAGCTACCACCATTCTAGCAATTGTATTACAGTATGTTCTATTTCCGCAATTTAATAGAATATTTGTTTATTGTATCTCTGTTATCTTTGCAAAATGTCTGTTATTATGACTTTGTATCTATTCTTTCATCATGTTCACACATAAATTCGGATTAGTGGTATCAGAGCAATCTGCTCTTTGATTGTTTCTTGGTGCATTTCCCCAACAAGGTCCGAGTATAGAGAGTTTGGTCTCGAACTAGTTTCACTTGATCATTCTCGTCGTCCCAAATGACCCCCCATGGCAGAAGAAAAGAGAGAGAATGGAGCAGGAGATCCTATCAAGTCACTGCTCAAGGGAGCCCTTGAGCGATAGAGGAATGAGATGATGGATAGTTTCTCCCAAATCCTTCTGGGAATGCCGATAGCAGCAAGTGCATTTTCAACGAGCAGCCGGTTCAGGGATGCAACTCCCTTCAAGGTACACGTTAGCTTCGATATTCCATTATTTGAAGGAAAAATCGATGCAGATGCCCTAGATAATTGGTTGAATGTTCTAGAAGGGTATTTCTCTATCCACAATTTTTTTTAACAGAGAAAAGATCACCTTTATGCTTTTTAAGGTAGTCCCCCATGTCCAAAATTGGTGGGGTACTTATTGTGAGCAAAACTCATCAAACGAGTCTGGAATGTTTGAAACAAATCCCACTTGGACCTTTTTCATAGATGCCGTCGGGGAACAGTATTACCCTGTGGGAAACTATGATGACCAGTACACAAAATGGACTAATCTGCGTCAAGAAAGGGACCAGATGGTGTCGTTGTACACCAATAACTTTCATACCCTGCGTACAAAGTTGAGTATCAAGGACTCTGAGCGGCACCTAATTCTGAAATATCGTAGTGGTCTACATCGGTACATCCGAACTGAGATGGAATTCCTTGACATCTCTTCACTTGGATCCGCTTATCAGTCTATTGTCAAAATCAAGGAGAAATTTCAACAAAAGAACAAGTGAGACTCTGGACCTATGCACCCACCGTGGAAGCAAGGCAAGGGAAACCCTGGCCTACAAAACACAGGACAAGGAAAGGACAACTAGTCCCCGCCACAAGCAAAGAAGGGGGATGGAAAGACAAAGAAAGACACCGTTAAGTGGTTCAAATTTCATAAAACCCCTTAGCACAACACTGATTAATGTCACTTAAAGTAGTCATTAGTGGCTGAGATCAAATCTTCAGAATTAGATCTCGATTCTGATTTCGAGCCCAATGCCACAACCGCATATAATGGGAGGCAGATCACTAATGCATACCCCACTTCCACTGTTGCTACTGCATAGATTCAACTAGAGGATCTTGAAAAGTCAGAGGCAGAGGAGTGCCTATTCCACTCACAGATGTGGGTGAAGGGAATGCCTCTACATTTTTTTGTTGACAACGGCAGCCAAAAGAACCTGATCTCAGTAGAAGTGGTCAAGAGAATGGAGCTTCCGACAACACCACAACCACAACCTTACATCATCGGTTGGCTAAGCCAAGGATGAGGTATCCACATTACTCAGCAATTCCTCCTACCATATGGCATCAAGCATTTCAAAGAGAAGATATTGTGTGATGTGGCCCCAGTTGAAGTCTGTGATGTTCTTTTAGGACAATCGTATATGTGGAAGCATCATGCTCTATATGATTCATGGCCTCGTAGTGTCATTGTCACTTTGGGAGGAAAACTCTACCGGATCCCAAAGATAGTTGCACCTGCCATAGTCTCGCAGGGTAGGAAGATAAGCTCCCACACCAGGAAATTATTCCTCCTCACAATTGTGTTTGAAGGAGAACATAAGATCACAAAGACCTCCACACCCTTTGCACAGGGTGTCTTTGCTCATCAGACACAAGAAGAAAATAGAGCCATCATTTCCTCATCTATCTGAGTACCTCTACGATGCAAGGCAACGCATTCAAGGTTCTCATCCAAAAACAAATCATCCACACAACAACTACAACCCTCTCGGGATGCCAAAGAAAAGGAGCCTCTTCACTTCAGCAAATGTCGCACCAGGAGATCAACTCAACACACAGTTCGAGATATGATATGAGATTCGATGCAATGGAGACCATTTCTTCCTAAGGAGGGAGTATTGATCCATATGGAGGTCGGTGGACACCCACCTATTCCACTGGCTCAAAACAATTGTCCATTGTGGCAGTTTCCTAGTTATTTTTCTACAGTTTTTCGGGTGCTAAACTTCTAGGGATGTTTTGAGGCCCTAAATGATGTTTTTTGGAGATTTGGGGCCAAATATTTTCAATCAACATGCATTTGGCTAACTAGAAGTTTTAAATATTAGACTGACCTTTCCAACGAGCTATCGAACATCCAAATTGGAGATCGTATGCAAAAGTTGTGACCCTGGGAAGTTGATGTTTCAACTTACCACCTTGGGGCTGCAAAATTTATGACAGTTCATCTTCTAGGGTTACGTTTTGGACTTTTGGGGTTCTCACCTCATTCTTATTATACATAGGCCTCTTTGGCCTCATTTTGTATTCAGCATGGCACGGATGAGTCTAGAAGCCACATCTCTTGTCAGAGATAGCTACCACCATTCTAGCAATTGTATTATAGTCTGTTCTATTTCTGCAATTTAATAGAATATTTGTTTACTATATCTCTGTTATCTTTGCAAAATGTCTATTATTATGACTCTGTATCTATTCTTTCATTGCGTTCACACATAAATCCGGATCAAGGCCTCCTATAAGTTGACCTATATTATTGACCACAATGTTACAAAGTGGATTACATGTTAGTTTTAACTACTCACACATGTAGAGATAGTCACATGTGAACTTTTAGGAAGAATGTAGGGAGTCCAAAATCCTAACATTAATTTGGGGTTTATGTATGTTAAAAAACTAACCCTCACCCTTGATGGACAAATTCGTGTTATGTTGAATATTGGGCCACTAGTAAAAGAAGGGGTTTCATTTTTATTATATTGTTTATTTCTCCATTGTTGAAAATTAAATTCTAGGAGAAGGATATTGAAGTAGAACAAAATAAGTAGAAGATCGTGTAGTAGTCACATTGGCCACAAAGTCCATGGAAACTCCACAGTGAGTACCCCTTTCTTTGTATTTGAAGTTATTGTTCTCAAAATAGCATAAAAATAGAAAGAAAGTGATATGACCCAAGGGGGGAATATATGGGTAGTAAATCCATATGATATGACTTAGTCTAGCTTGAGGATTTTGTTCAAAACTAAAAGAGTAACTCCAATCCTTGAGAGTGAAATAAAGAGAAGGAATAGGAAGAATATTTGAGGAGAAACGTCCTTTGACAACATATCAAATGTACAAGATGAGATTATCTCTAAAACTAGGTATCCTTTGTACATATAGGATAAAAAGGCTACAATTACAATCAAGGTCCTAGAAACCTAAAAAAGGAAACAATAATACAATAATATAAATGTAATGTCACAATATCTAGTGCATGGATAATTCTAGGGGCTATATATAGCCCTTGGGCTATATTAGGAGGGTTACCAAAATTTAGTGGTACATTTTCTTATATGGAAAGGGTTTTTTTAGCTAAAATATATTCTCCCAATATTTATTACAAAGTAAATAAATGAAAAATGAATAGCCTCCCATATATTAATGAGGAAAATGGAAAAAACTATTTTTTCCGTAGAAAAATCTCCCTCCACTCTATCTTTCACCCCGAATTTCTAGATAAATTCTAGTTAAATCATTCCTTCGCCCCCTATTTTCAGTAGTGGAGGATCCCAAGGGTTATTTCTCCCTCAATTTTCCTTGTAATACATGAATATGGTTGTGTTCTCCTATATTTTTAGTCAATTTCATGTGATATCTTCTTTCAGCACTCAATTTCTAATATTGGAGGGAAAATTAGTGGCTATTTTGTTCTATATAAAGTCTACAATGATTTATGGTTCACCCTTAGTGAAATGCACTTACAGGGTAAAGGTTTTGGTTGATACGATTCCACTTTTTATTCTTAATTTTATCGACATTTTAATCTTCGCATAACATCTCCATTGTCAAAAGCTCAGGTCTTGAAGGGGCATTCCCCGCATGCAATTTATCAGAGAATAGCAACTTGCATCACACTTTTTATCCAATAATTAAAGTGGTATGCTTTTTATCCACAGTTACAATAGATTATTATATTCTAAATTTACCTTTTATCACTCATTTTATCACTTCTTTTATCATGAATGTTTTTTTAGGCATGTTGAATTCTAGGGCACTCTTGATTCTTAGGGCTCATTTGGTGTTATTACGGTTTTATTCTATCCTAGGAGTATTTGTTCCATGAAATTGTTATAGGGCTCAAAAGATATGATTTATTTTATGACTTGTCATTTTTAAACTATATACTAAAATTTTAATGTTGTTAGTGGATGCTACTCTTGATGGAGAGACACCACATGGTTTTTATATATTCAAACTAAATTTGACCCATTTGTTTAAAATATGCTTTTATTAAGATCTTGCTTTGCAATTATTATTAGATATAAGGTGTTAATGAGAGTGTATATGTTCATATTTTATGATTGTTATTGTTGATGTTTGGGATGTTGCTAATAAAAATGAATGCACTCATTATAATGGTGGCGCTACAGTGGAATGGTCATTATTCCAGTTTAAATCTTCGCATAATATCTCCATTGTCGAAAGCTCAGGTCTTGAAGGGGCATTCCCCGCATGCAATTTATCAGAGAATAGAAAGTTGCATCACGCTTTTTGTCTAATAATTAAAGTGGTATGTTTTTTTATCCACAATTACAATAGATTATTGTATTCTAAATTTATTTTTTATCACTCATTTTATCATGAATGTTTTTATAGGCATGTTGAATTCTAGGGCACTCTTGATTCTTAGGGCTCATTCAGTGTTATTACGGTTTTATTCTATCCTAGGAGTATTTGTTCCATGAAAGTGTTATAGGGCTAAAAAGATATGATCTATTTTATGCCTTGTCATGTTTAAACTATATACTAAAATTTCAATGTTGTTAGTGGATGCTACTCTTATGGAGAGACACCACATGGTTTTTATATATTCAAACTAAATTTGACCCAGTTGTTTAAAATGTGATTTTTTTAAGATCTTGCTTTGCAATTATTATTAGATATAAGGTGTTAATGAGAGTGTATATGTTCATATTTTATGATCGTTATTGCTTATGTTTGGGATGTTGGTAATATAAATGAATGCACTCATTCTAATGGTGGCTCTACAGTGGAATGGTCATTAATTCGGTTTTCTTTTTGTAGAGTTTTTTTTTCATAAATTAAGAAACTATATTACAATAAGAAAATTACATATTTGTCTTTCAGAATCTTGTCAAGCCAAGCCTCATGACAATTCCAAAAAATATTTCATCCTTCAGTGTTCATTATAGTTCTAAATAGCATAAACATAAAAAATCTAACTGAGCCTAGCTACTACATAAATCCTGAAACAATCCTATGAATTTAAATTATACTCATGAACCATCCCACGCTCCACTTCACCCTTGTCGAGGCCATCTATGTGCATACCATGGGTATCTCCCATTATTGCTTCTGCTCCTAGATCCGCCTCCATCCTCTTTCCCATTTATTTGGTTGATTCACTGCCACCATTGACTAGAGATGGGGGGATGTATGTATTGTCCCTAAAATTTGTAAATAATTTGTTTTCTATAGGTGTTGGCTGAATATTATGAACTAGGAAAACTACGGAGAATTATCCCATACAAGGTGCTTAAAGCAGCCCCTAGTATGTTTGGTATGGATAACACTCACAGGAAAAAATGGCCCGTTGCCTCTATGTTTTAACTCCCTTAAGGAGAGTAAACTAAACTTAATCCTAGAAAAGTATAATCTAAATTAATTAATGCTACTAAATTTCAATTAGCGCAACTAAAACTATTAAAATTAAACATGAATATTAATCCATAAATTAAACTAAGGTACTCATAAAATTATATTTAACTAATAACTATTAAATCAAATTTAACTAACTATATCTAATTTGTCTTTATGTTTTTCTCTCTTGAGGAGAGTCTAACAATTAAATAAAAATGCAACTAAATTTAATTTAAAATACAAATTTAAAGAAAAACGCAAAACAAACATATTTAATACTCACACATATTTAACACCTACTAAATTGTAGTTTTCCATTAAATAAAACTAATAAATAAATTAAAACTAAATATTAACTACTCTATTTCTATTCTATGCTATCTTGCACAGGAGCAAGTTTGGGAGAACATGTTAATAATCAATTGATGGTATAAATAACAAAAAGGTAAATAACATAACTCTGATAGAAAACCATTAGAGTTAACATTATCAATAACTCTTTGTTAAATAAGATTCATGACAAATGAACAGTAAAATAAGAAACTATTTTATTATTCTAAAATATAAAAGTAAACAAATAATTAACATTCAAAACACTTTAACATTTGAATGTAAAAATGATTAACTAATTAATCAAATATCTATAACTTGCCATGCACAATATTTATATCAAAAATCAAAATGTCTTCAAATTTGAGTAATGAGTAATTCAAACAGAACCTATACAATCATATCACAGCATAATTGTACATGGATAAATATGAGAAAGTCAAATACATAAATACATTTCAGAAAACCTAAACAAAATGATACGAGTTTTGAAATTACACTATCTTGGAAGGAAACTTCAACAGAATACATGCTAACACCTATCTTTATTTCCATATAGATGAGCATGACTGTTGATACATCATCACCTAACTAGCTGAGTATGTTTTTGCTTAGAAATTAGGGTTGAACACATGACTATTTGCATAGAAACAAGTGTGTCACACACAAGTATGTGTATTGTAACTCGCGTATACATTGCATAGGCATGTTTCCTTAAAGCAAGATGTGTATCATATGCGACTTGCCTATATCAATAGTCGTGTGTACCTTAATTCGAATTTAAAAAAATATAAAAAATGGTTAGTCAAGGATAGTTGAGCCCTTAATCATAACTATCTCAACTTACTCAACCATCTCAACCTTTGAAATCTCTCTCTTTCCTCATGTATAAATAAAGGGTATGGGTTGGGGCTAGTCAATCATTCTTAGAAGAGAAACATTATGCTGGTGGTATGCCTTCAGACATCTTGGATCAACAAAACTCAGTGTTCTTGGTTTGCAAAGGAGCATGCGTTTCAGACGTTGGGTTGTAATCTCACCATCCTTGTTTATCAATAAAAACAGTTCTNTATATATAATATTTGCAAGAAGAACATTTTCTTTGTAGGTGATTGGAGATACCCTGGAAGCTGTGGAAGCAACTGGAAGAGGAGAAGAAAAGCTAGGATAAACTGTCATAAACTAGTTTTGCTCAGTTTTCTTCCTATTCCCATTTAAATTTCTACATGGCTGATTGTCTGCAAGTTTAGTCTAGTAAGTTCGTAAACCCAGAGACCCTCGGTTATAAGGGCATGTCTTCCTGAACAACAATTAGTCAACTACGAGATATAGAAATTGTGTGTCAACTTATATTACTTATGGGAAAAATCATCCTTGTTTTGATAATATCTCGATAACTATAGTGTCACTTGAGATCTCTTTTTTAAGAGTTAGTGAGACAATGTTGCGATAGGGCCTCATCTAATGCATGTGCCCACCTTTTTTTAGCAATAAATCTTGCTTTGTTATTCAATGGAGAGGTTGTTACTGGGAAAATTTCAATCAGTGTAGACACACTTTGTTTTCCTAGCCTGCATGGTGCAAGTCTATAAAAAAAATACACAATAGTATATCCTCTCCCTAGATGACTGATTTACTTTAATAAGAGGCCCGCTTTACCTTGGTTGATGTATTTGTAACTTTGAAATGTATTCACTTGTATATCTTATATTATATTTCATTGTACCCCGATGTTCTAATCGGGGGAGTCATTAATATAATAAAGTATTTAAATTCATTGAGGTTAATCCTCCATTGTAGGTTGGGGCAATATTACCCACGATTGATTTGAGTTTAACCCTTCATTGTAAGTCAGGGCAATAGTCCCCACAGTTGAGTGGTATTAGCGTTATTAGACTCTCCTAGTGAGGTTGGCCCTATAAGAGTAAAAGTCAAGTGGAAAACAAGTATAAATAGAGAGTGAGAATATTTATTTGTAACAAACACTCACTCAACTATAGTGCATGAGTGACAAAATAGGAGCTTGGACAAGTGAGAGAGAGAGAACAACTGTCGGAGATCATCTTCATGTTTTTTGGGTTTTAATTTTGCTATTGGTGCTCATTCTATTCATGAGGAAGTTGCGAGGTTTTCTCCTTTATGGTTTCCCAAGGAAAATTATTTGTGTCTCTTGTCTCTTGTAATTCTTGTTGTGCATGTTATTCTTTAAGATAATATCCTAGATCATATTGATTAAATGATAAAAATGTAACATGGTATCAGATCTAACTTGAGAAAGAAACACTGTGTAGTTGCAGAAGCTAGGGGTTCTTATCTTTTTGGTTATCTATCCATAGATCATGATAGATTCTTATTTTTTGGATCTCTCTCCATAGATCATCAGCAAAATGAGGATAGACTAACTCTCCATTGAAGGGTGCATCTTTCTATCGAAGCAAAATTTGATTCCGGGTATTTTCAGTTTTTGACCTGTCACTACTGCGGGAAAATAGGGCTTTTCACAGAAGAGGAATTTTTGATTGATCTGAGCATAGGATTTCTCTCCTCTCCAAAATCAAAATTTAGAGACCAATATCAAAAAATTTGGCGGGGTAAAACTCCGGGAAAGTGAAACCCTAATTTGACCCTCGACTAGAAAACCGTAAAAGACTAAAAATAGTCATTTTGGTGCATTCGCTATATCTCAATATTGGATAAGTCTCAAGATTCAAAACATTTATAGGCCGAAGATAAATTCCTGATGTACCCTGTGTAAATGTTTCAGCCTCATATTCTCTATATTTTGGGAAATATGATTTCTCCAAATCAGGGTTCCATCATCTCCCTGGATTCATCCCGAAATAGGACACCTTGGGAGAATTGCTATATCTCGGGATGCAAAGATACAAACGAAATTTCTCAAGATGTTCTAGATAGGGTACGTAATTTACCTTCTGTGCTAAAATTTTCAGACCCAGAAGGTGAAACAGTGACATGTGGCAATCTATTCAAGTTTGCTTTGCTAAATAGTTATGAAATAAGTCACCTTGGGAAAACTCTCATATGTCCCAATTGGTGAAGCAAATTTTTCTCAAACCTATGGTGTTGGGAAGAGGATATATGAGGCTACCTTAGTGACAAGTTTCAGACACATGGGAGTACTAATTTTGGATATATTGCAGAAAAAATATCAGGAAATTATGTAGAAGAAATTGAAGAAAACTAGGGCATCAAATATTTTGTAGTTCTGATCACAGTTTTTGGGAAAATGAGTATGCTGCTCAGCTCGCCTTGAGGAGGTGCATATTTATATCCAAGAAGATCTAAAAGATTCAAAGTTTTTAAAATTATGGTTTCTCTAACAAAATCTAGATCATCCAGATACGAAACCAGGACGAACACCTCATACCAGGTAAGATCTAATATTTTGCTATTTACGTTTGAGGTTCTCATTTCAAAATGAGTAATCACACCAGCTTGATGAGAAGCTTGATGAATCTGAGAACTTCCAAGCATGGAAGTATAGAATCTCACTAGTTCTTGAATAAAATGAATTGGACACCTACATAAGTGGAGAGGTTCCAGTTCTAGAGGGAGATGAGGCTAGAATCCTTACACAAGAAGAACTTGGTCAAGGCCAAGAGGATTATTGTTGATCACGTTACACCACAAATGTCTTACCTAAAGACACCTAAAGAAATTTTTGATCCCTTGACTAAGTTATTTGAAGAGAAGAATATAAATCAGAAGAAGTATAGGAACTCTGTGATCTTTGATGAAATTGACTTAGATCAATATTTCAGTAAAGAAGAGCTAGAGGGAGATGAGGCTAAGGATAGAGCCAAGAGAATCATTATAGATTCTATTAAACATAATCTCATCCCTCATGTGTCATCCTTGAATACACTAAAAGGAAGCATTCGATGATATGATGAAGAAATCGAAGAAGAATAAGATATTGTTATAACCACCTTGAATGACCTCCCAGGATCATGGGATTAATTCATTCAAGGAATGTGTGCCAGAAGGAAGTGATTACTTTCAGCAGACTTTGGGAAGAGTGCACACAAGAAGAAGCTCAACTCATAATAAGAGAAGAGAATATGGGAGCAACTGAAGATCGAGCTATCATGATTCAAAGAATATCCCTCAAGAAATGAGGAATATGAAGGACTCAATTCTTGAAGAACCTCTTATCCATATTAGCATTTGGATAAGAAATGATGATGTCATGAATGAAGAAGATGATGAAGCTAAAGGCTCAAGAAGGAATCTACCAATGAAATGAATAAATATAAGTATTCAATTGTCTTTGCATGATATTATTTTGTTATACATTTGTTTATATTTAGTTGATGTGTTATGCATGATAGAATGTTTGTATTAATGATAATATACTACTAATATGCATGTGATGGGTAAGTAGCCCATGGTGCTATACAAATATCCATCGCTACTTATTTAGAATGAAACCTCTTTGCTGACATATTGGATTAGTGCACAATCTTAATGATGTCATGGTAGAGATGGAAGGAATCTAGAAAGTTTCCATGAGATATTGATGAATGTTGTATTGGCTAAAATGGTTGCATGATTATATATTTGTGCATAAGAATTTTCCATTATGAATATTCCTTATGAAATGTTTCTATGGCATAAAACTAATGCATTTGACTTGTAGGAAAGATCGCGTAAAATCACCTATAATAAAATAAAGATGAGACCTGTTCCAAAGAACAAGTGACGAAAATTCGAGAAATAGTCCAAAATGAAGAATAGTATGACGAGATTTCAAGAGACCTCAAACACACTCTAGTTATGTGACACTGTTGAGCGACATCATTGATGTAGATCCTTCTAGCTATGAAGAAGTAGCCAAGAAGAAAGGGAAGGAGAGTACTATTTCAAGAATATTGATGTCTAGGATGCAGTATCGAGGCCTGAAGGGAAGTCCATAGTATCTTCCATATGGATATTCAATATATAGCATGCAGTAGATGGAAACATTGTGGGATACAAGGCAAGATTCCTAGCACAAGGATTCTCATGGAAATAAGGCATCGAATACGAAGAGAAATTTGCAGCCACTGGAAGTTAAGACACATGATAGGAAGACTCGTGTGCAAATTAAATAAGGTCTTATATGAGCTTAGAAGGAACCCATAGGATAACACATAAATGAGGAGCTTGGAGATCACCTAGAGTAATGAATATCTTAACTTTTGCTACAAGGTTGAAGCTGAAAGCCAATAGAGGATGACAAGCTCACAGATGGGTACGAAAAGAAATTTTGAAAAGGTTCAAGATAGAGGATCTTGGTATCTAGTGACCCTAGATGGATACGTAAAATATTAGTAGCAGGGGAAGCTACTTGTCACTCCAGTACAAAATGTTTTAAAACATAGAGTATGAAAGGAAGAGGGATAATGATGCTCCACTTCAGAGGGAGTGACTATAGAAGATCCTGAGGTTCGACATGGTACAATAGGATGGGCAGCTTACTGATGACTCTAGGTTTTACTAAGAGTAAAGTGGATTCCAACCTTTACTTCAAGGTTGAAGATGGAATACCAGTGATGCTCCTGTTACATGTCAATGAATTGTTCCTGACAGGAAAAGAGGAACTCATTAAGGTTTCAAGAAGGAGACTTGCTGCCAAGTTAGAGATGAAGGACTTGGATATGATGCACTACTTTCTAGGCTTGGAGGTGTGGCAGAATGCAGATGAAATATCCAGTGGAAGTATGTAGTAGAAATCCTAAAGAGGTTCGAGATGATGGACTGCAAGGCCATGACCACACCTATGGCATCCAAACTGAAGCTATTGAGTGATTCTTCATCAGAGTTGGTTGATGCTATGATGTATCATCATATGGCTAGGTCATTGATGTACCTGATGAATAAGAGACCAGATATTTTCTTTGCTATGAACACATTGAGCTAGTTCTTGACGGATCCCAGACATGTTCACCTAATTGTTGCAAACCATATTCCGAGTTACCTAAAGGGTACAGTTGATTATGGGCTCAAGTATGAGGTGAATCAAAATATTAACCTAGAAGATTATGTGGATTCAGATTGGGTAGGTAGTACAATTGATAGGAAGAGCACTTCGGGGTGCTGCTTCAGTATGGGATCAGGTGTGATCTCTTGGTTTAGCAGGAAGCAGTCTTGCGTGGCACTAAGTACAATCAAGGCAGAGTATGCCGTAGCTTGTTCAGCTAGTTGTGAAGCAGTGTGGCTGAGGAAGCTACTATCTAATCTGTTTGATCTTCAGTTGGATGCTACTTGTATATATTGCGACAACCAGAGTTGTGTGAAGTTGTCGAAGAACTTGGTGTTCCATGATAAGTCGAAGCATATTGAGATCAAATATCACTATATCAAGGATATGGTGCAGAGAGGAGCAGTGAAGCTCTAGTATGTTGCGATGAATAAGAATATAGCTGATGTGTTAACCAAGCCATTCTCCAGAGTGAAGTTTGAATACTTCAAAGAGAATCTTGGTGTTCATCAGATCGAGGTTCCTTCCAAGGGGAAGTGATGAGCCCAAGATCCTTTATGACATGGTGGCAGGTTGGGCCTCCCATGGTCATATGTAAGTGTAGATCCTTTCTAACATGGTGGTAGGTTGGGCCTCCCATGGTCACATATAAGTGCTAATCCTTTTTGACATGGTGGAAGGTTGCGCCTCCCATGGTCAGAAGTGAGTGTTGGGCCGTTCTGACATGGTGGCAGGTTCGGCCTCCCATGGTCATATATAAGTGTTGGATGACTCTTTCTGACATGGTGGGAGGCTGGGCCTCCCATGGTCAGATATAAGTGCTGAGCCTTTTTGACATGGTGGTAGGTTGGAACTCCCATGTTTATATGTGAGTGTTGGGAATTTCTGACATGGTGGTAGGCTGGGCCTCCCATGGTCATATATAAGTGTTGGATGAACCTTTCTGACACAGTGGAAAACTGGTCCTCCCATGGTCAGATATAAGTGATGATTCATTCTAACATGGTGGTAGGTTGGGCCTCCCATGGTCAGATGTGAGTGTTGGGCCTTTCTGAAATGGTGTCAGGATGGGCCTCCCATGGTCAGATATAAGTGTTGGATGAGCCTTTCTGACATGGTGGTAGGCTGGGCCTCCCATGTTCATATATAAGTGTTGGGTGGGCCTTTCCAACATGGTGGCGAGCTGGGCCTCCCATGGTAGGTTATAATCACTAAAGAAGATGAATACCTACATGGAGGTTAGGTATAAAACCAATATGAAAAAGGGTTGGCTCTTTATAAATTCCTATGATGAGTAGAATTGAGAGATAGCACCATTTTCCCAAGACAGTGAGAGCAGTGATGATGATGATGATCCAGTTCGATGATGATCTAGCTTTGATGATGATCCTGTGATGAAGACTTGTGCTGATGAATTGTGTGAAGAGAATACCTTCCTAGTTAAGAGGGAGTGTTGATGTATTTGTAACTTTAGAATGTATTCACTTGTATATCTAATATTTTATTTCATTGTACCCTGATGTTTTGATCGGGAGAGTCATTAATATAATAAAGTCATGTAAAGTCATTGAGGTTAACCTTCTGTTGTAAGTTGGGGCAATAGTCCCCACAACTGATTTGAGGTTAACCCTCCTTTGTAAGTCAGGGCAATAGTCCCCTAGATTTGAGGGGTATTAGGGTTATTAGACTCTCCTAGTGAGGTCGACCATGTAAGAGTAAAATTCAAGTGGAAAACAAGTATAAATAGAGAGCGAGACTTTCTATTTGTAACACACACTCACTCAACTGTAGCACATGAGTGAGAGAAGAGGAGATCACATAAGTGAAAGAGAGAACAATTGTTGGAGATCATCTTCGTTTCTTTTGGGTTTTACTTTTTCTATTAGTGTTCATTCTATCTCTAAGGAAGTTGCGGGGTTTTCTCCTTTATGGTTTCCCTGAGGAAAATTCTGTGTGTCACTTGTCTCTTGTGATTATTGTTTTGCATGTTATTCTCTTAGATAAGATCCTAGATAATGTTGACTAAATGATAAAAATATAACAACCTTAGATCTAGAAAGTTGTCCTTGTTCTACTGATCCTAGTGCTATCCATTATACTTGCAAATTACACAAGAAACAAGAGAAGGTATCAGGGAAACAATATAAATCAATAATCTAAATTAGTGATGAAGGAAACTAATAATAAATGACAAATATTAACATAAATCATGTATGGGAAAGGGAAACACTTTTGTATTATAGATGAAAAGAGAAAGATACAACCAAAACCTTGATGTCAATAGCTTTGTCTACACAAGGTATTTGAAACTCTCACACAACTCTCAAATATCAAACTTATTTCTCACAAAATATCTCTCTTTGTCTCCTATACTAGAATTCCATCCAACAACATAAGGATTCTCTCTTGATCTCTCTTTTACATGATCCAAGTATCTTGCATTTATAGGCCAAACGAATCCCAAATGGGTTGAGATATCTTGGGAGGAAGGTAAGGAAGCACCCAAAGCATGGTATGGAAGGATCGATGGATTTCAAATGAGCTTGGGATTTACTAAAAGTAAAGCAGACTCCAACCTCTACTATAAGTTCAATGATGATGGAATTGTGATTTTGTTACTATATGTATTAAGAAGCTTGCCGCGGAATTTGAAATGAAAGACCTTTGAATGATGCATTAATATCTTGGTCTTGAAGTATGGTAATATCCAGATGATATTTTCCTAAACCAAAGAAAATATACAGTAGAAATATTAAAAATATTTGGAAAGTTAGATTGTAAAGCTATGACTACTCTGATGAATAGTTCTCCAACATATTTTGGCATAAGAGGAACATCGATTTCTAGGTCATCACATTGGTTGACGATCATGAGAAATCCATATTGAATATTAACCTTTGTTAGAGTTTTCTATAAGAAATAATGATGGATAAGCTCTACCACCATTTGGACATGTAGTTCTTTATGCTCTAAATCCATGGATATTTCCTGGAACAAGAACTATCCATGGTATCCTAGGATTTCCAGATCTTCAACACACTTTCTTTCTTCATTGAGTTCTCTCACATGGAAGTAATATTTCAATAGTTCCTATGACTTGCATTCAAAATCATCGTCTCTCAATTTCTTGGCCTTGTGCTCTAGAGGAGAAGAAGAGGAATCTTGAATTTGTAGCTTCAAATTCTCGTCTTGTTTCTCTAAGCTTAACGATATCAACAAATGTGTTCTTCCTGGAGGATGGAGAGGCTTGTTTTCTTTTCCATTTTAGAATATTAACTCACTTTCTTTGATGGGAAACAGAGGAGGATTTGATTTATCTTGGAACTCCATTTTCCTTGAGGAAAAATAATTGCATTCGACAGAGGAGTGGCCATTGACATTGAAGCATTTGACTGAAATGGAGGAGGTATATATGATGAGAACACATTTGAATCTGGAGGTAAAATTGATGTAGAGACAGTTTACTGTGTGGGATAAGGTCTAGATGATCGTAAAGTTATCCCTGTCATTTGGTTGCTTAGTGTTTGGCCTCTCGAACTCTCAGCCCTGTAAGTTTTGTCTCTCCAATAATCAGGCCCCTTTGTGTCTTGCATTCTGGTTGTGCCAGGCCTTAACCCAAGATTTATCTCAGCATCTGTATGTATCTCACTTATAGTCTTTTCCTTAACCTGAATAATGAATAATATAATAAGGATAGGTGAGTTCCATTTTTAAATCACAAGAAGAAAACAAACATATTTGCATTTAGAATTAACTTTGAATATGTACCTCTTCTCTTCTAGGAATCCTTTTATTTTTCCTCAGTTTTATAACATTTCTCACCATGAACTGTATCCTCGACTCCAATCGAGAATCATTGCCAAAATTTTGGAAACGAGCCATGTATGAATCAAAAGTGGATACTCCTCTTGGTCTGGACTCACTAACCTCAACTTTTAGAAAAAAAATGAGTTTAATTTGTAAAGCTCCTGATCCCTAAAACTAGAAATGGTTTCATTGATTGTTTATTTGATTATGAGTGCCTTGAAGTTGTAAGGTCTGGTTTTTAAGTAGGAGGTTGCAGAAGATAAGATCCTAGACCACGTCATTTAGTAGTATGATTTCTAAAAATATGGTTATGATTTTCATTGTTCGATAATTCCTACTAAACATGGAGTTACATTTCAGCTTCTTCGTACTAAATTAAAGATTAAAAAAAATAAAAACATTGAAATGATCTATTTCAGGATTTAAATATTGTACATGGTCCCTCCTGAATGATTCAGGAACCTTTTCAATGACTATGAGAAAGGTAGCTCTTTGGACATGGTGCAACTCAAAAGAATAAANTATATATTTCAAGGGAATAGAATCTTGTTATTACAAAATAAATATTCATTCTTAGTCATTGCAGTTGGGTTACCTGATCTAACCTTTCATTTAAGTTTCAATAAGTAATCGTGAGAGTATTTGATAACTCCTAAATTTTCCTGCCAAAATATTAAGGCGTTAAGACATTTCGTTTTGAATAGATTTCAACAGTGCCTTGACAAAAAAATAATAACATATTACCTGATCTTGAAGGGAAACATGTGCTATTGAGGGGCCTGCAGTAACAGTAACTAGCCCAGAGTCTGTAGATAAAATCTGACAAGATCTTCCTGTAGTAATAGACTTTGAATCTCTAGATGGAGCTTAACTAGATGACCCTTCAGTAACTTGTTGAGAGTCTCTAGATGGAGCTTTATTGAATGACCCTATAATAAATGGCTCACACTCTCTATATGAAGCTTGAATATATTATTGCAACTGTGCGGAAGGAAACCACCCTTACATGTGTTTCCTTTTGAGTAGGGCTCAACCTCAATAAGGCGAGGAAATTTAGGGCACATAGAAACTCTCTTTGAAGATAGTTAATTTCCCTAGCCCAAATATCTTACTATCACTCTAGCCCTTGGTAATTGTAAACACACTTGGTAGTGTCATCGTATGCAAGTAACTTACACATTTTCAAGGGATTATCACATACTGGATTTTGTGTTGATTGACCTTATTATGGTGGATAGAATCTTGGACTTGTAGAACCCCCAAACCCCATGAGGTTATGGCATGTGGGGGTCTTACTACGATCCTTAGCCTTTGGTGATCACAAACACACTTGCTGAGAGTTTATCCCTATGCAAATATTTTACAATCACTTCCATACCTTAGTGATCACAACCATGCTCAATAATGACGTTTTGTAGTGAACCCAAAATAAAAATACAAGGAGCTAGGGACAAGCTAAGCATAAGTGTGCATGGTTTGTTATGTGCACTCCCAACTCCTCAGTCCACTTAGACTAGGTTAGATTATTCAAAATGGATCATTATGTATTTTTTCATCTATTTTGGTACTTTATGGTTGGAAAATTGGTGCCATTTGCTTGTAAGACCCATTTTATGGCAATTCTACACTTTGGTGATTTGGGGTCCAAATCCCGTGGGAGCCCATTTGAGGCCTTAAATTGTCATTTTATGGGTCAAAAAATTGTAATATCATCTCTTACATTCTCAACACTATTCTAGATACTTAGATTTTTCCAATTAAATAGAAACCACCTCAGTTGAAGGTTAAATTCAAAAGTAGGCCTCCTATAAGTTTACCTATATTATTGATTACAATGTTACAATGTGGATTACATGTCAGCTTCGACTACTCACACATGTAGAGCTAGTCACATGTGAACTTTTAGGAAGATTTTAGAGAGTCCAAAATCCTAACATTAATTGGGGGTTTGTGTATGTAAAAAACCTAACCCTAACCCTTGATGGACAAATTCGTGTTATTATTAAGATTGGGCCGCTAGTAAAAGAAGGGGTTTCATTCTTATTATATTGTTTATTTTTTCATTGTTGAAAATTAAATTCTAGGAGAAGGATATTGAAGTAGAACAAAATAAATATAAGATCGTGTAGTAGTCATATTGTCCACAAAGTCCATGGAAAATCCACAGTGAGTACCCCTTTCTTTGTATTTGAAGTTCATATGTTATGGTTCTCAAAATAGCATAAAAATAGAAAGAAAGTGATATGATACAAGGGGGGAATATATGGGTAGTAAATGCATATGAGATGACTTATTCTAGCTTGAGGATTTTGTTCAAAACAAAAAGAGTAACTCCAATCCTTGAGAGTGAAATAAAGAGAAGGAATAAGAAGACTCATTGAGGGGAAAACTCCTTTTACAACATATCAAATGCACAAGATGAGATGATCTCTAAAACTAGGAATCCTTTGTACATATAGGAGAAAAAGGCTACAATTACAAACAAGGTCATATAAACCTGATAAAGGAAATAATAATACAATAATATAAATGTAATCTCACAATATCTAGTGCATGGATAATTTTAGGGGCTATATTAGGGTGGTTACAAAAATTTAGTGGGTTATTTTCTTATATGGAAAGGGTTTTTTTAGCTAAAATATATTTTCCCATATTTATTATAAAATAAATAAATGAAAAATGAATAGCCTCCTATATATTAATGAGGAAAATGAAAAAAATTATTTTTGCCCTAGAAAAATCTCCCTCCAATCTATCTTCCGCCCCTAATTTCTAGATAAATTCTAGTTAAATCATTCCTTCGACCCCTATTTTCAGTAGTGGAGGACCCCAAGGGTTATTTCTCCTTCCATTTTCCTTGTAATTTACATGAATATGGTTGCATTCTTGTTGGAATCTCACAGATCACAGAGGGTTACCAATAATACACATTAAAAGCATACAGACATATCAGAGACAAGAGACAAGAGATAGATGTGGAATAACAGATTATATTATAGTGAAAGGGTCTATACAAAACATAGAATTGAACTGATTTCTCATCTGGCTCAATAGCCTAATATATATGATTTACAAATAGTTATAAATAACTACTTGTTGGTTCGATCAACCGACACGACCTTATGTGTCCGACCTAATCTCTAATTAGTTGACTGATCGACTTAGTTGGCTTACCGACTAGCTCCTCTAACATCTCCCCCATGAACAAAATTGTTCTTCGTCCCGAAGAAACATCGAAGGTACTCAAAAATTCTCTATCTGTCTAAAGTAGTTATTTCTTTGTTTGACTTTTATGGGCTATGAAGTTGGATACTTTGTCATTTCTGTACACAGAATTCCACAATTGCTTCTGCTATCACGATGAGTTGATGTTGGAATTCTGTCCAATTTTGCAGTACTTTCTTGATTTCGATGGTTAATGTTGTAAGGCTTGATAGTTTCGACATCTTCTCTTTATTGGAAAGGTTTGCTATCCTTTCCATGTCAGGATCCATAAACTAGTCTTTCTCTTTTGCTATCTCCAGAAGTCTTTTCATCTGCAGATAGATGGTGTCTAATTTGTCCAAGCTTGAGATTGCCTGTTGTACCCACTGGTGTGCTTCTCACTCGAGCTTCTGGAGTTTGGCTATTTCGAGCATGATTTGATGTTCGATAGTTCTTCTCAATGCTTCTTCTGTGCTCTTTCTTTTCTCTAGTGCTTGATTTTCTTGTCAAGTCTGTCGGGTATTCTAGAAGACTTTCCCATAGAAAGCAGGCCAGTCTCAAAGTACCCCTTTTGTTATGACAGATTCCTCTACATGATCTTGAAGCACTTTGTAATCTTTGGAGAAGGTTGTGTGCTGCTGCATCAGTAGTCTAGTTGTTTCTTCTTTTTTCTCTTCTCTTGTATTTTGCATTTGTATATGTAGTGCCGACACCACGCCTTCAAACAGTTGATAGGCTTTCTCTAGTGGCTTGTCGTGGCTTGTTGGTGTCGACCTCCATTGATCATGGCATCACAGATTGTGCTAAGTTTCTGCATCTTATTAGGAACTCGACTTGTTCTCTTTCAGTGTCATCGAGATCCTTGCATCTAGTCTAGCTTCTTGTTTTTTCTTCGATAGCCAGAGTTTCCAAGAGTTGTCCCAACTCTTCGTCCTTCATCTTTGTTGCGTCGACTGCAATGGTCGACCCAAGTTGGCTAATGTGGACCATTGCCGCTTGAGATTGATGGTCCCTCTTCTTTCTATCCCTCTTCCTCTTATGCTTTTTTTGCTCTGCTTGCTACTGTACTTGTGCATCTGTAAGAGTTAGATTTTTCAGTGGTTGATTTTCCGAAAGTGGATTGTCTCGTAGCTGGTCTACAATGGTTAGTGGAACTTCTGGTTGGGTCTATGGGATGATTTCTACAGCTGGGTGTGTATGTGGTATATTTTGTGTAGAGGGTTCATATACAGAAGTTGTTGGTAATGATGGTTGTGGTAAAGGTGGTTCAGGTGCAGATGGTTTGGTTGCAGGTTCTGGGTTGGGGGGTGGTGGTGGTGATGGTGAATGGTCAGGTGTGATTCGTGTGGTGGGGATGTGGTCAGATGTTGGGTCCTCAATTTGTGGGGGTGAACCCTCTGGCATGTTAGAGAACAGGTCATCAATTTCTTGATTGATTTCTTCCATGTTCTTTTCTTCCCCATTTCTGGTTGGTTCATTGGCTGGTGGAGGGGGTGAAGGATGAGGTTCGACTTGCGACAACTTGAGCTGTCTTGTTGGGGGTTCCTCACAAATGTTGATTGCAAAACTCACACAGACCTTGGCTTCTGGGGTATTTGGACAGGTTGTGAAGGAACAAGCTGTCTTGATCCACCAACTTCAAATAGAGGACACTTGGTGGTGATCTTCTGTATAGAGGTAAGTAACTTAGGCAGTTTTTCAATGTATGCCTAGAAGTCTTTGTCTTGGTCAAACCTCTCCTTCAGGATTTTTGGCATAGCATTCTTGCATATGTCGACTAGGCTTATGGAGGGAAGCTTTGGAATTGATTCCCATGTGAATTGAGTCGGAGATGGGGGTGGGGGTGCAGAAACTAGGTCGACAATATTTTCAGTCATCGAGGTGTGTGTACTTTTTTCCTTCTTTGGCTGACCTTATCATGCTCCTAGTTTGACAAATTTTTGGAACTGTTTCTTGACCATAACTTTGTTTGCTACAATGTCTTCGATGATGTCGACCATGGTAGCTAATAGTTCCTCTTCATCCTCTGAGTCTGAGAGGATCAGCTTGTGCTTCCCCTTCCATTTTGTCTCAGTTGCTTTCTTCCTTGCTGCTGCTATCTCCTTTGCTAGATTTTTTATTTTTTCTTTGGTTATTTCGTATCGAGGGTTGTCAGACTCAATATCTCCCAATTTGTCCCCTTCCTCCTATTGTTGTGCTAGGCTGACACTTTTCTCAGCTGGAATGGCTACCTGTTGTTCTGTCTGTGTCCCTTCCCTTTGGGTTGTCGGCAGTATGATTGTGATTTGCAGTCGATTGGTAACCTCTGCTGGTGTTTCCTCCGACATGAAGGTTCTGATGTGTAGTCGGAGTTCATAATCTTATTCCTTTTCCTGGTCTGTTAGTGGTTCTTCTATCGCTAAGGTTGCTTCCTTAGCTTTTGGTGGTATCGACAATTTTGTACCAGACTGTCGAGCCAGCTCACAGAAGATCTCTTCGACTGTTGGATAGTATTCGAGAGTCTTTGCTTTTTCCTTGGCACCTTGCATAAACCAAACCGCAGTATGGTCAAGCTCTGGCTGTATGTGCGCAGTTTTTGCCAGACTTTGTCAGATGTTTTGGGGCACCCTCCATCTGGTCATCTGAATTTTGAGTTGTTGGAACCATTTTTCCAATAGTACTTTGCCATTTTCCAGTTCCTTCAGTGTTCCAGTCTGGGAAAATGGTTTGAACCTCCACATATGGAATTTTGTGGGTTCTTGGAACTGCTTGTCCCTGACTGGGCACAAGTAGTACATTACCATCCATATTATTAAGGACGGGAACCTTATAATCCCTCTTAACTCCTGGCATTTCTCACAGATGCCTTTGAGTGTGTCAACGACATACTCAGCCCATCTGTAGACTTTTCCCATGTCAGCAATCATGTCTACTACCTCTAGCATATACAGTTTTAGGTTGCTATGATTTTAGCCACAATTTGTGGCGTTCAGGCTTGTATCCGGCTAATCATTAGGCCTTTTGAGTTCTTTCCCGATGGTGTTCCAGTTAGTCGTTCTACCAGCCCTTCTTTTATGTTGAATGGTACTGGGTCCCCTTGGTTGGATAGACCAGTCAGTTTATATATCACTTCTCCAGAGATCTTGACTGGTCTGTCAAAGTAAAATCTGTCATTGTGGTATCGACTGATAATAAACTTCATGGCCATTTCTTTTGTTCCACCAAAACTTTCCATGAACAGTGTGTTCATGTAGTTCGTGATATAACTGTGGTTTACCTTCTCTACTGCTTGGGTTGGCTTATTTTTGACATAGGCCCATTCCTTGATATTGGCCCATGTTTTCACCCATGAGGTCTCCTAGACCTTGGTGTTATTCATGTTTCTTAACCTCCTCATTAGTGGGGTTTCAGTAGTTTGTAGTTCCTTAGTCTTTGCTACAGCTCTGGTTTGTTTTTGTTCCATTTTGTCGGTTTTCTGTTCGAATTTACTTAGGGATTCTCGGTTCTCAGTTTTCTATTTGCTAAATTGCTCTCTCTGTTCAAAATACTGTAAATGATCCTTTTTTGGTCCGGTATTTATAGCTGGGGTGTTTGACATTTCTGTCGATGAGTGTATTAATGGCAGAAGTGATGGTCTAGCATGGTCACTTGAAATTGTGTTAATGGTGATTTGATTTTGGCGCTCGTAGTCATGAAGGCGTGATGTGACTTTTGGGGTCATTGGTCGATGTCGACCATGTGAGAGGTCGATGGTGGTATGTCGTTGGGTGTGATGTCGGCTGTCGAAGCATTGATTTCTTGTCATCCTTGTTTATGGGTGTTGGTTCTGTTTTGTTATTTTAGATTTTTTTTTCATATTTTTATAGTTTTTGTCTAACTGTTATAGTCATTATATGATTTTTTTAATTTTAAACTTGTTTTAATTTTTGTACCGCTTTAGTTGGACACCATTAACAAGTTTTTGAAATACTATGCCTTGTAACGTCCTTAGTCAGACTAATCCGTTGGCATGAATCTCTTTGACAACGTAGGGTCGCATCCATTCTGTATGTAGCTTTTTGGGTTTTCCTTTTACTCGACTTTTGTATAGTAGAGTAAGGTCCCCTATCGATAGGTTTTTGTTTTTGATATTACGATCATGCCATGCCTTTTGCTATTGTTTTTTAATTTCTTGGTGTTGTAAATCGATCAATTGATGTTTTTCTAGCTTGCTTAATTGCATCAGTCGGTCCTTCCTTCCCTGTTCGTCCTTCCTTCCCTGTTCGACATCGACATGTAAAATTTCTTCTATAATTGGTGTTTGTTGTCAAAAATGTACTAGAACAACTGCTTCTTGTCCATAGACTAGTTAGAATAGTGTTTGGTCTGTCGAACGCTTGTATGTTGTAGCCCATAGTATTGCAGGTATCTTCTCATCCTAGTCATCTTTGTCAGTGTTACAGATTTTTTTTAGGCCTTTTGTTAATGTTTTGTTGAATGCCTCAATTGCTCCATTCGACTGAGGGTGATACATTGTACTACGTCGGTGGTCCATTTGGAACTGAATTGTTGGTGCTTTAATGGTTTTATTAATAAAGTGTGACCCTTGGTCACTAATTAGGGTTATTGGACATCCAAATCTGGTAATGATATTTTCATAGATAAATTTAGCAGCTATCTCACTGGAACATGTGTCAACTGGTTTTGGTTTTTCCCACTTGGTTACATACTCTATGTACCTTGCACCTGTTCTTTTTGCTGGTATGGGGAATGGTCCTATTAAGTCGATGGCCCAAATTTCAAATGTCAAACTTGGGTTTACTGATATCAAGGGAATTTCTATACTAGGAAGAGGTCGACACGGTCGTTTCCATCTGTCACATTGGCTCACAAACCTTTTACAGTCTTTGTGAAGTGTCGGCCACCATAACCTTGACTGTTGGATTTTCTTGGCACTTTTGTCTAGTTAAAAATGTCCTCCCACTGGTTCATAATGTGCTTCATACATAATATTATTTTTTTCATGTTCTAGTACACATCTTTTGAGGATGTCATCCAGGCCCATTTTATATAAGAATCCATTTATGAGGCTATATGGTACATCTTTCATGGCTAAGATTTGTTTCTTCTTCGTGCTCATGCCTTCTAGTGCTTGTCCATTTTCTAAGAATTGAGCTATTTCCTCTAAGTCTGCTAGTACTGCTTCTATTCGAAATAAATGTGCATCCGGTAGGTCGTCTTCCACTCCTATCAGTTCCTCTCCTATGTCGATTCGTGATATGTGGTCGGGACCGACATTTAACTTTCCTAGTCTGACAATGACTTCAAATTCAAATTATTGGAATAGAAGTAGCCATCAACAAATTCTCCCATGGTGTAAGGGCTTATTTACGAGGTATTTTAGTGCTTTGTGGTTGGTATAAAAGATAAAAGGATTGGATAGTAGGTAATGTCGATACTTCTGTAGTGCGAAGACAATTCCTAATGCTTCTCTCTCTGTTGTCGAGTAGTTTCTTTTTGCTTTGTTTAATTTTTTCTGTTGTAAACTATAGGGTAGTCCATTCCATCGTCCCCTGGTTGATTTAGGATTTCTCCTATTGCTAGGCCTAATTCATCGATGTGTACATGGAATTTGGTCGACCAGTTTGGAAATATTAAGATGGGTGCTTCGACTAGCTTCCTTTTTAGTGTTTCAAATGATATGTTGCATTCCTCTGTCCAGTTGAACTCCTGATCTTCTCTTAACAGTTATTCCAGTGGATAGGTCATATATGAATAGTATCTTATGAATTTCCTGTAATATCCTGTATGACCAAGTATTACCCTGACTTGTTTTGGGTTCACCGTTGGTTTTAAGTCGAGGATAATTTTTATTTTTGTGAAGTCAACCTTAATGCCTTCTTTGCAGACAATGTGTCCTAATGGTATCGCTATAGGGGTTAGAAATATGCACTTCTTGATGTTTAGAGCTAGCTGGATTTGTCGGCATCGTTTCAACATGAGCCTTAGCCATTTGCAGTGATCTTTCAACATAGAGTATATTGTCAAATCATTGAAATATACTGCCATTGTTTTGTAAATGTATTCTTGAAATGTTTTGACCACAATTATTGAAAATATTGCAGGTGCATTTTTTAATCCGAAAGGCATAACCCTGTAAGAAAATGAGCCAAATTCACATACGAATGTTTTTTTTTTCTAATCTTCTTTGGCTATTGGTACTTGGTTATAACCTGAGAATCCATCTGTAAACGAGTAGCATTAATGTCCTACGACCTCATTTAAGATTTCATCTGCATAAGGAGTTGGAAATGGGTCTATTAATGTAACTTTATTTAGGTCTCTGAAGTCGACACACATCCTTAGCTTGGCTGGATCATGTTTCTTTGGTTGAACAACCATTGGACTTTCCCATTCTAATTGATCAATAGGGTAGATAATTCCTGCTGCAAGCATATTATCAATCTCTTTCTTGACTATGTCTTTGTACTTATGAGATAATTTATATGGTCTTTTCTTACAGGTCAGACATCAGGTTTAATGTCAATCTTCATTTCACCCATTTCATGGACTAGACCTTTGAGATCTTTGTAGTCTCTAGCGAAGACATCCTGGAATTGTTTTAGTATGTTTACTATTCTTCACTCCATTAGTCTCCAATTTCTGCCATTTTTGGCCGATCATCACTTGAGATGTCGAATTATTTAGTTTTGAATTTAGCATCTAACCATTTTGGTGCTTTGGCTTCATTCATTGGTTGGCTCCCTTCTTTAAACTATGAAAATGTGGCAGGAAAGTTTGTTGTAGTCATTCGGTCAGTGTCTTCGACTGTCTTGACTTTGAGCACTGTGTGAATTGGTTTTGTTGTTTCTGAATGGTATGATTTCCATCGAAAGCTTTTTCATTTTGGATTTTCATTTTCCATTTGTATCCTTGTCGATTGTGGTGTTGTATTTGTTTGTATGTTATTGCATTTTATTGTTGGTAGGTCGTATTTTAGGGTTTTGTTCTAGGTCAGTTCTATAAATGCCTTGATTTGTTTTGTAATTTCGACTAAGTTTTCATCTTGTGGTATAAAGTTTAAATCTTTGATAAAATTCTCTCTTAGTTCATGGCATAGGAATGTTTCACCCTGAGCTTCTTCCATTTTGTACCATTTGTTTGGTAAGTCAGATAGCATCGATGGAAATAGGTGTGGCCATGTACGTTCATCCTTATACCCAAGTCTTTTCCATTCTTTTTCACATATTCTTATGTGGTCTTCTGGATCATGCCCTTGGATGAACATAGGTATTTGGGCTTGATTGGTTAACTTTTTTCCACTGAATATCTCTATAAAGTAGATCAAAGTTGTTGTCCATGTCTGCAATCTTGATTGATGGGTATCCCACCATCTAGCAACTTGTCCTGTGAAGGTTTCCACTAAGCTTTGTAGTCATTTATGTTCACCAATGTTTCTGGATACTTGTTCTATATGCATGACTGGTGATTCTCTTTATTTGTAGCTTGGGATTTGTGTAATACTTACATTTGTTGGTTTTAGGGTAGGATATTCCTTGGTTTTTTTTTCAAATATTTTTGGGATGATGGACACTAAGAAGCACTGTTGGACTAGTTTCTTCTGCACTTTTTTAATGTTCCAGCAACCTCTTTCTTGTGTTTCGTAGTTCTCGACTCCCCAATCATATAATTGTGCGTCTGAATTGTATCCTACTAAATCTTGATTACCCAAGTGAAGTTCACCATAGACATTGGGTTTTGTGTAGTCTTCACTATTTTGTATCTGATATAGTTGTCGGATGTCGACTTCTTCATCAATAGGTTCTATCCAAGGTTCTCCTTGGGATGGATGAATAGGTACTATGACTTTTTGTCCATTTCCTTTTAGTTTTATTCTTTCCTTGTCTAAGGATATCGATGCTTTCATTTTTGTTCCCCAAGGTCGACCTACTAATGCTGGGAAGGAACTGGATCCTTCCTTAGGGTCAATAATTTCAAAGTTGACTTTGGTTGATATTCCTTTTATGGTCGTTTCGACATTTCTCCAAACTACAATAGGTTCAATTAGACCTTGGTCGGATAATTTTATGTATATTCCTGACTCGTATAGTCGAGGTCTACCCAATTGTTCCCAAGTGTTGGGAGTCATAATGTTTAATTATGACCCGAAGTCATGCACAACTTGTTGGACATGGTATTCTTCAATTTCTAGTTCGACAAGTGGGTCGGCATCACTTTTGTCCTTCTGGTTTAGACTACAAATATTTTTTGTTTGTTTTTCTATATTATTGTTGTGTTTTATTTTATACAATAGGCCAATGAACTGAAATGTCATTTTATTAGTTTGTACTAAACGTATTAGTTCTTTAACTATGCTTTGTTGATTATCATCAGCTTCTTCTTGTTGAGCAAATTATTTAAATATATTCATTGCATATTTATACAGTTGTTTTTGTTTAGCTGGGTTAGGATAATCATTCTTTTATTTTATTTTTCTTATTCGTGGATTATCACTCCCAATTTTTGTCCCTTGTCAAGTTACTATATGCAGATTCTTTGTATTGATTATATCATGTTTTTGTACGCACAACAAGACATTAACATTTTTCTTTTTATTTATTTTATCAAGCTAGTAGGGAAATACTCTAATGAGTGATCCCCTACTCCACATCTAGTACAAAATTTTAAGTTAGTTATGTCCTTGTATGGACAGTCTGCATATCAATGACCTTCTTTGTAGCACGTGAAACATTGGATGAGCCTACGTGGTCGGTTGTCGTGATTCCTAGAGAATCGACCTCGACCTCCATATCCTCCACGTCGGTTGTCGAACCGACGCTCATATAGATGACCTTTGTACCTTTCATTATTCTATTCATTTTGAGCATTGTTTCGTTGATCATTATTCTATGCGACTGCAATTGTCTGGTAGACTGCCTGGTATTTTTGTCAATTTTTTACCACAGATAGCACACCAAGATTCTTTACCATAGCACACCATAGATAGCACACCAATATTCTTTACCATAGCACACCACAGATAGCACACCAAGATTATTTACCATTTTTCATGTTAAACAAGAAATATTTTGGTGTGTGTTCTCCATGTTCTTGGAAAACGTCGCAAAAACACTTTGTTTACACAAATCAAACGTCTTGTCGACTGATGTCATGTCAACAGTTATCTTTTGAGTGTCCGGTCATTGAGTATTTCGTGCACCAAACGTCCTAACTCTTAAGGTTTAACTCTTTTAATGATTTCTGCATGATCTTGAGCTATTTTTCCAGTCTAGTATCTGTGGGATATGCTGGGAAGTCTTCATTTATCTCTACCTGTAGGGCTTTAGTAAGCGCATCTTCATATGTTTTAAACGTCTCCAGGATTATGTGCCACTGAATTTTCTATGATAGACCTGCAAGGAACCACTGAATTAATAGTTGCTCATCAATTACATAATCCAATTGGCTGAGGAGTTCTTTCCAGCATTTGTCGTAGTCGCAGACATATTTTGCTGGATTTTGTGATGTTGTTTTCAATTTTTTAGCTTCCAGATGTTTTGCATCTAGAGTTTTAAAGAACGACAAGAATTGAGCTTTGATTTCTGCTTTGGATGCTTAAGGGTTTCTTTTAGTAAAGGTCATGTACCATGTTAGTGCCCTTTTCCACAAGCCACCAATGAACTATTCCATCTATCTATCTTCATCTGTGACGTGGTTTATCTCCCATGTTGACTCACAAATGAACCAATGTCATCTAGGTTCTTCATCGCCCTCATATAGAGGGATATGCGATGACCCGTGACCCATGTCGAATTCGTTGTCGATGTCTTCTTCAGGAGGTGGTGGTGGTGGGGGTGGGGGTGGGTGTGGGGGTAGTGGGATGTTTTTCTTATTTCGTTGTGCAAAACTGTTCTCAACAGAAATTTTGTTCCCTTCGGTTTTTTTGTTTGTCATTTCTTCTCTGACAAGCAGTCGTTCAGGGTCGACTTCTCCAACTACAATTATTTGTCTTCAGGTCTGACTTTTCTGTATTCTCCAAAGCTGTATTTGGCAAGGGGGTGATCCTTTATGTGTTGAGTAAAGTAAGCTGATACTTTGGTTGGAAGGGTACGCTTGAAGTGTGACCCAATTTCCTTCCTCTGGTCAACGGATCACTAAATTATTATCATCGTTGACTTCATCGTCTAGTAGGCTCCATTTACCAAACTCACCAGCTCTTAGTCTTAAATCTTCTTCGACAATGGATTGCATTCTTGTACTTGGATTCGTTGGAGATAGAGGTCTTACCTCTTGGGGAACTTTTATTTGGAGAGCTTCTTGCTGCTCTATCCACAAATATTCTTCCATGGGTGATGCCTCTTCCTCCACACCTTCTTCCTGTCGGTTATGACTTGACTCTGGAAGATTTCTTTCTTGGTCTGTCACCCTAGTACTCATTCCTCTCTGCAGTGCTATAGCTCTTTCTTTTCTTCCTTCCCTTCTTTTCAACCTCTTCTCTCTCTTTATTTTCTATATATCCACCGTACCTTTATATGTCACTATCTGTTCAATTTCCTTCTTAGGTTGACTTTTCATCGCTGGTGGTGGTATCTCTTGTTAGTCAACTAGAACCCTGTTCACTTTACCCCGACATACAACCAGCTACCCCCCCATGGCCTACCTGATGCTTTAGAAAGCTCAGATATTTTTTTTTAATTGCTTAGGAAATATTCCCACTCCCTTTTGGCAATGAATTTCTCCCACTTCCTTTGTTTCTCCGCTGAGTTAGAATTTTGTGGTGGTTCGCGTACTGATGGACGAGGTTCGACGATATGACCCACTCCTTTCTCTATTAGGAATTTGAACAGCAAGGTTGGTAAGGAGCACATGAATTGCTTGGTAAGTTCTGTATAGAATTTATTCTAAATGGTTTCTACTGAATTTCTTTCTTCTATATCTTGCTCCTGGCAGAATTCATCGGTGATTTTTTCAAACCACTCGGACAAGTTTGTTCTTCCCCCTCGAATCAATTTCTCTAGCAGCTGTTGGTCTTTAGTTGCTTCCATCTTTTTCATTGAGAAGTTTCTTCAAAAGATGGGGTACCGATTCTACAAACTTCTCATGGTTTTTGGTAAAGAATATTTCCTTCGCTTGAGAAATCATTAATATGTTTCTTCGTGCATAATTCTGCAAGTAATTTACTATCTTACGCTCCCACCAGTCCTTAATGTCCTCATCTGATATCATCTGCTTGTATTCATCTCAGATATGTACTTCTGGAAATGAAACCATTGTTGTAATCTCACGGATCACAGAGGGTTACCAATAATACACATTAAAATTTTACAGACATATCAGAGACAAGAGACAAGACATAGATGTGGAATAACAGATTATATTATAGTGAAAGGGTCCATACAAAACATAGAACTAAACCGAGTTCTTATCTGGCTCAATAGACTAATATATATGATTTACAAACAGTTACAAATAACTACCTGTCGGTTTGGTCAACCAACATGACCTTATGTGGCTGACCAAATCTCTAATTAGTCAGCTGATTGACTTAGTCAGCTTACTGACTAGCTCCTCCAACAATTCTCCTGTATTTTTAGTCAAATTCATCTAATATCTTCTTTGAGCCCTCAATTTCTAATATTGAAGGGAAATTTAGGGGTTATTTTGTTCTATATAAAGTCTACAATGATTCATGGTTCACCCTGAGTGGATTGCACTTGCAGGGTGAAGGTTCTGGTTGATACAATTCCACTTTTCATTCTTAATTTTCTCAACATTTTAATCTTCGCATAACATCTCCATTGTCGAGAGCTCGGGTCTTGAAGGGGCATTCCCACATGCAATTGATCAGAGAATAGAAACTCACATGATACTTTTTATCCAATAATTATGTGGAAATTGAACCCAGTGATAGATTAATTTTACTCAAAACAATTAACAATTGATCATGCAAAATCACTCACAAAAGAGACTGAAACTGGAGCTGAACACTAAACTGTATTAACTCAGTGTACAATAGCCAACCCTGTAACATAATAGTTTTCTGAATAAATAACATACATCAGGGATTCGAATGCATGAGGAGCAATTCAAATCTAGCATAAAGCAGGCTTACTAAAAATAAGCAAATCCCCCATAGGTGTAAAAAGTTGATCCCAAATCTGTCATGGAGCTCACGAATTAGAAAAATGGATTAGGTAAGCTAAAGAGTGGTGGAATGGCATCTCATACATGCTTTTTCATGGAGAAAAGAGAGGAGTATGTGTAGGACAAAAAACTAGTCAACCTCACCTAGTCTAGCTTTTCCTTTTGCCTTAAAACATTGAAAAAGCAGGGAATAAAGCAGAAAAAGCAGAAGGGCGCCTAGGAGTCCAGGAATAAAGCAGATTTGATTCCTTGGGATTTTCCATGTGCTACATGAGTCAAATAAGGCAAGTTTGACCACTATGGATAGGTAAAAGACAACTTGCACAAGGTGGGACACATGAACTAGGCTAATAAGACAGAAATAATTAAATTAATGTATAAATGGGTAAAATATGGGTTGATTATTCTAAAAAAACCCCTTAAGCCTGAATTATGAGTAATATATCAGAAAATTATAGGGCCTAGCAACAAGGCTTAGTCACCCTTTACATACTGCATGTCCATTTAAACAAGGAAAGAGGCAAAACCAACTTGGGAAAATCCTCCCTTATACATGGACTGTAAAACAAAATTTTGGAATCTTGTCTTCACTCATGCTTTCACAGCATGATCAAAAATCCCCAGTAGTGATTTGAGATTGCTGAAGGTCTTCTCACAAAATGCTTTGGTGAAGATATCAGCTACTTGTTCTGAAGATGAACAGAAGAGTAGGTGAATGGTGCCATCATGGTACAAGTTCTCTGATGTAGTGCATATGGATCTCAATGTGTCTGGTTCTCTGCTTCTGAAATGGATCTTTGCAGATTTGAATGGTACTCTAGTTATCATAGTAGATGGTAGTTGAGTACTCTGGTTCGAAGCCACACTCTCCAAGTAAATCCTGCACCCATAGACATTGAGTTGCTGCATTAACAACTCCTCTGTACTCTGCTTCTGTAGATGGGAGTGCAATGGCACTCTGTTTCTTACTTGACCAGTTGATTGGCCCTTCTGCAAGCATGAACACATATCTTGATGTGGAATTTCTATCTGTGCTATCACCTACCCAATCACTGTCAGTAAATTGAATCAAATCAAGATCAGATTTTGCTTTATAGAAGATCCCATGTGTCCTTGTTCCCTGAACAAAGTTAAGGATCCTTTTGGATGCTTTCCAATGGATCTCTTGAGGCTGATCCATGTATCTAGAAGCCACACTTACTGCATAACAAATATCAGGTATAGTATGTGTCAGATACAACAAACATCCAATCAATTTCCTATAGAG